>VZUI01035739.1:0-17404 GCA_013401135.1 Cettia cetti | reverse complement strand
GCAGGCAGGGATGCAGCCCTGGGTCTCCTGGGCAGGCAGGGATGCAGCCCTGGGTCTCCTGGGCAGACAGGGATGCAGCCCTGGGTCTCCTGGGCAGGCAGGGATGCAGCTCTGGGTCTCCTGAGCAGGCAGGGATGCAACCCTGGGTCTCCTGGGCAGGCAGGGCTGCAGCCCTGGGTCTCCTGGGCAGGCAGGGCTGCAGCCCTGGGTCTCCTGAGCATGCAAGGCTGCAGCTCTGGGTCTCCTGAGCAGGCAGGGCTGCAGCCCTGGGTCTCCTGAGCAGGCAGGGCTGCAGCCCTGGTGCTGCAGCAACGCCATGATTCAGCACAGGCAGGGAGCTGCTGCAGGCAGGGCTGCTGCTCACCTGCTTGCACTGGCCAGTGCCAGGGCTCTCCAGCACAAAGGAACAGCCAGGGCTGTGCAGAGGAGCTGGGGATGCTGTTCCCTGCCTGTGGTGCTCAGGGACAGGCAGGGCCAGCCCCCACTCCCACCATGGCACGCACAATGCTGCTGAGAGCAGGCTCGGGAGGATGCAGCCATTAATTTTTCAGAGATGAGAGGAAGAGCTGCCTTTCTGTTACAGGGAGAAAAGCACAACCAAAAGCCACAGAGCATCAGTGAAACACTCAGTGGGACCCTGGGAGCACCTCAAACCCGGCTGCAGCTCAGAGAACACCCCCAGTGCCTGCTCATTCAGACACAGGGATCTGGGGGTGATGCCTGGGCTGCTCTGGAGAGCAGAAGCATCTCCCAGCAGATGAAGCACAGCGTCCTCCTGCTGCATCCCTCTGTGCCTGAGCCAGCGTGAGCAGCATCCCTGCTGGGGAACAAAATCACCTCCAACTGGCATCAGCCAAGGGATGAGGAGGGAGGGAAAGCCTCAGCTTTGCCTTGGGTTTTCACTCAGGTAATCAATTCATATGACCAAAGAGGATTTAAATCTTATTAAAATGACATATTCTAGATTTGAATTCTCAAAGATGGACTGAGAATTCTGAAAGAAGTCCATAATGACAATCCTCTTTGTTTTTCCTTTCGAGTGGGGGAAGGGACAATCCGTCTTAGGGAAAAACATCAAGGGGAAAAAAAAAAACTTTAAAATATTCTTTAAAAGTGTAAAACCAGCCCCGCCTTTAAGCAATGCTTCAGTGATGCATAATTAGAGCAAAGAAAGCTGCACAGAGATAAACTTGAACAGCACCCTCTGCGCAGCAGATAAACACAAACCCTCCAAAGAATGTTATCCATCCCCAGCAGAACTATTCTCCTTAACCAGGAACACTATCTAAAAAGCAACAGCCTATCCCATAATTATCAGCTCCTCCAAACCTCTCACTTTCCAGACCTGGAGCCCACCTGGCTGGAGGAGAGGCCTTGGAGGAGCCACCTGGAGCTGTGCACCCAGGCTCCCAGGAGGCAAATGTACCTGGGAGGCAAAGGAGCAGGAGGCAGAGCCCAATTTCAGCCCACCAGCAGCACTGGTGATTGCAGCCCTGCAGCCCCAGCATCACCCAGTCTGCCCAGCAGCAGAGTTTAACTGGTGAGAGCCCGGCCAGCTCCTGCCACTGATCACCTCGTTCCAACCCCTGCTGTGGACAGGGACACCTTCCACTGGAACAGGTGGCTCAGAGCTCCACCCAACCTGGCTTGAATGCTTCCAAGGATCACAGAATCATGGAATGGTTTGGGTTGGAAGGGACCTCAAAGCTCACCCAGAGCCACCCCTGCCATGGCAGGGACACCTTCCACTGTCCCAGGCTGCTCCAAGCCCCAGTGTCCAACCCAGCCTTGGGCACCTCCAGGGGCTGCCCACCCTCCCAGGGAAGAACATCTTCCTAATATCTACTCCAAACCTACTCTCTGAGTCTGAATCCATTCCCTTGGTAATAATCTCTCCCCGTTTCCTGTAGAGGCTGGAAGTCCACAATTATGTCAGCCCAAAGCTTCTCTTTGTACCCAGCCCCGTGTCCAGTTCCTGCCCAGCCACCAAAGAGGCACCAGGACTGGGCACAGCCAGGACACACCCCAGCAGCCCAGCAGGGGAAACCCTGGCAAACCCCACACAAAGCCCCCAGCACCCTCTCCCTGGCAAGATTCAGAGCCCAAACTAAGCCAGGCAGCCCAAACTCTTCACCCTTTGGATAAAAGTTTCTCTGCATTGACAGGCAGATAAACCCAAGGCTGCAGACAGTGTGAACACAACGTGCCCCAGGCAGTGGAGGGGCAGAGGGCAGCAGCACCAGCTGTGCCAGACATCACCAGCCCTGCCACAGAGGGGCAGGGACAGCTCCCCACTGCCTCTCCCCTGCCACAGGATGATGCTTCACGGCCAGGCAAGTGGGTCAACAGCTGCCCTCCACTCCCGGGGGACACAGCCCCAGGGGACAGCCCCAAGGGGCACAGCCCCGGGGACACGCCCAAGGGACACGGCCCAAGAACAGCCCAGGGGTCACAGCCCAAGGAGAACAGCCCAGGGGACAGAGACCAAGGAGAACAGTCCAGGGGACACAGCCCCGGGGACACAGCCCGAAGGACACGGTCCAAGAGGCACAGCCCAGGGGACAGAGCCCAAGGGGGACAGCCCCAAGGGGGACAGAGCCCAAGGGGGACAGCCCAGGGGACACAGCCCAGGGGACACAGCCCAAGGAAAACAGCCCAGGGGACAGCCCCAAGGGGGACAGCCCCGGGGACACAGCCCGGGGGACACAACCCCAGGGGACACAGCCCAGGACTGTCCCCGAGCAGGGCAGGGACGATCCCGGCTGGGTCCTGCGCAGCGCCGCGATCACAAGGCTGCCACCAGAGGCTCGATTTACACACCCCGATCCCAAAATAAACCCGGCGTCGGCAGCGCTGCCCGCGGGTGAGTGTGGAGGGCTCCTGCTGCTCGCGGGGAAGAAAATATGGAAAAAGGAACATTTCAGCAGCAGGAGAGTGCAACGCCTTGGGAGGTGTTGGCTGGATTGGCACACCCGTGGGGCCAAACCAGCAGCTCCACCCTTCATGCCAGCCAGAAAATACCCACAAAGTACCCACAAAATACCCACAAAGTACCCCAGCAATCACCCAGGTAACTCCCAGGCGTGGCCAAGCACAGCCTCTTGGCTATTGTCTTGTGCTCAGCATCTTCCTTCATCGTTATTTAATCAGAAAAGGCACAAAGCAGGCGCTCCTGTTGTTAAAAATGAAAACTCAACAAACACGAGCTAAGTGTTACCTCTGAAAGGTGATCAAACACAAACAGGGCTTTAAAAAAAGCATCATTCCGTCTGAATTACTTAATTAAAACAGAGTGACAGCACCGTGAACAACATCAGCCTGAAAGGCTGTTCATAATTCATAAGCAACTTCCTTTTCATCTCCTTTGTGTACTTCTCCAAGTACTGTTTTTCCCAGAAGCCGACAGAGGAAGGAATATGGACGATGATCTCATTAATTGCAGGCACTAATATGCAGCGAGCTGAGAAATTACACAGAATTTCAGGATATCTAGTCAAGAGGGCAGAAAACTTATTTTGGGTTCAAAGACAGATAAATGCCTCTTGGAGCAATAGGATGGAGTTGCAAAAGAAATTGTCTCAAAAATGCATGTTTTCTTTTTTCTTTTTATGATTTTTCCATATTTATTATAGTTTAAGTAACACCTTGGAGGTCTGAAACTTTTGCCTCTTTTTCTAGGGGCTGGACACTTTCCAAAGAGACATGAGATGGGTTTGGATTTACAGCAGAACAGCTTCTGGGGCACAGGAGTCTCATCACAGCAACATGGACATCCATTTTCTGTTCCTGTCACTCCATTCCCCTGTCCAAAGTCCCTCTCAGACCAACGCAGCCCTTACAAATCAAACCTGTTCACAGCCAGGAGCTCTGTGAGCTGCTGCCAGGGGTCACCACGGGGGTCTCCAGAGCAGGCTCATGGCCAGAGAAAAGCCAAGGAACACTCACATGCTGATAAGTTCCTCAGGGTTGCTGAGAATTAAACTAACAGAATTTGCCATCCCAAATCAGCTTAGGCCCAGTTCAGCAGCTGCCTCAGAGCAGGGTAGCAATTAGAGACCAGATTATCCAACACAAAACCCCATCCCACGGCCTGAGCTGCAGCACAGGGGGAATGGGTTTGTCTGCACATCTCCTCTCTGCCCAAAAAAATCAGCTGTCACCTGCTCCACCCTCCCCTCACCCAAAACCTGAGCACCTCCATTTCCACCTGCGGCATCTCCTGTCATTAAATGGATTTTCCTCCCTTGATCTTTCACCCTTTCTTACTTTCCTTCTCACTTTTGGGCTGGTTTACCTGACCAAGCCAAACACACCCTTCCCAGCCCAGCTTTCCCTGTGAACTCCCCGAGGGCATTTTAGGGCAGCCACGGCCCAGGGAGGTTTTGGCACTCCAGATCACCCAGCTCGTCCCATAATATGATGCAAAAATCAGGCTGTCCCTAAGTCCACTAACTTTAGCTAGATTAGAGCTCTGATCAGAAGGGCTTACATGGCAGCAGAAAAGGAAGCAGCAGCAGTTTTAAAGGCTGCCCTGTGTGTTCAGCAGGCTCTTTGTGAGAGAGGGGAGAGAAGCCTCTTTGGCAGGGATTTACCAGGCTGCCTTGGGATTTCTTCTCAACCCCCTGCTACAGCATCTTGCGTTTCACTGAGCCCCGAGATGGTCAAGGGGGGGGGATAAATTCTTCCTCCCCAAAATCCTGCTTGCTTGGGAAGCCTTTAAGCAGTTGAACACGTAGAGAGGATCAAAGAGAAGGCAGATCTTATTTACCAGCTAATTCTCTTTGACTCTTCCCATCCCAGGCTGAGCCCAACCTGCTGCAAATCACAGCATCTCCCCTGCTGCTGGTTTTAAGGCGGGCTCGACAGCTCTCAGGCTTGTAGCAGTCGTTATTTATTTAATAGAAAATGCTGGAAGGCTGATATTCCCCCAGCACTGCCTTTCCAAGGCTGGGCTTATGCTCAGATGTGCCACAGGCTGCTCCCCCAGCCTGCCCACTGCCACCAAAAAGGATGGGGAGAGGGAAAAAAAGGGGAAAAAAAGTTCCCAAAAAATGCCCCTGGAGTCTGAGTGAATTGGGACAATCGATGGCACAACAGCTGTTCTGCCCCATCAAGTGACTGCCCTACCTTGGCTGGCAAACGACACCATGAGGAGGCAGAAATTGCATTTCTGAGAGATTGCATTGCCTGAAGAAAGAAGAGCAGGCATCCATCCCCACTAAGTGATGCTCCCCTGTGTGGCTCACGTGGAATCAGAAGGGATGTGCCCAGGATGAGCAGCAGAGGACAGACCCCCTCACAGAGTCTGGGGACAGGAGCTTGGCAGGGCTCACCTGCTCTGGGGACAAGTGCAATCTAACAAAGACAGGATAGTTCTTGTGGCCAGCAGTGTCTCATTTTCTATCACAATTTTCTTCATTAATATGAGGTCAGAAACAAGCTGACAGAACTTATTTCATGCTCCAGTGGGTACCAAACCAGCTCCCAAGGCAGGGACAGGCTGGTGGATACAGGATCCCCACATCTCCCTCAATACAGCCCATCTGGGAGGGCACTGAGCACTGGTTCACCTGTCCTGAGCAGTGTAATCCAGCCAATCAAAGAGCTGAGAAATACCCCAAAAGTCACTTTGTCAGCCAACCACACATGAAACTCCCTAAGAGGAACAGGAGGGTGAAAATACCCACCCTGGCTGCTGAGAGAGCACAGAGCTGAGCTCCCAGACAGGACCTGGCTGCAGCTCTCCCTGTCATCCAGCAAGGTGCCTGTGGCAGGCTGTGAACAGCAAGTCCTTGGGAGCAGCTCTGCTGTCCCTCCTCACCCCAGCTCCATGTGACAGCCCAGAGCTCCGCAGCACAGCCAGAAGCTGTGGGACCCAGCAGGGGAAGCACAGCTCTCCCAGGAGCACACGGAGAGCAGCACAGGAAGCACAGGGCTGGGGACATCCCTGCAGCCTGGGCTCAAACACGAGCCCTGGGCCATCTGCAGGGTGCACACACTCTGCCATGCCAGGGTTAAATGTTCTGCATTTAACTGCAAAAACTGCAGAGTCCACTGCAAGGAACCCCCCTGCAGCATTGCAGTGCCTTCCTGCCAGCCCTGGGAATCTTTCCTGCCTTTGCTGCAGCAGCAGACAGCCACCACTTCTGTGGCACAGTGAGCCAGGGCCCTGGGGACAGGACTGAAGGGCCACATCCTGCACTTCCCAGGACCTGCTCCAGCCACCAGCCCCCAGCTGCACATCAGCTTCCCTCCCCAGGCTCTCTGTGGGCAAAGATGACGCTGCTGTGTCTGGTGCCAGGCTCAAATGATGCTGACACCAAGATGAGATCAACATGCAGCCAGAAGCCTCATAAATTAAAGAGAATTTTGTGAGAAGAAAACTTCACTTGATCTGTAAAAGGACTTGGAGATTTGGGGACCAAGTCAGTAATGTCTGTGTGCAGTGCAGCATCACAGAAGGGCCCAAAATTCATGGTGAAAAAAGCAGGTACTTCAGAACAGCAATTGTGGGAAGATCTAGAGAATGAGGCTCTCAAAAACTGGGTAGAGTAAGGCTGTAATCAGCCAAGCCAGGCTCAGGTCACAGTGCTTGGTCTTTCTTTCCTTGGACCACCAGCACTGCCCTAACAACCCCCAGGAGAGGGTTCCAGGCACCAAAGCAACAGAAACTGAGCCCCTCATTGGCAGAAATCACATGTGACAGTAGCACTGTGGGTCACCTCATGCTGATTTAGGAGCAACAACATGACAGAGGGGGAAAATGTGGGAGGCCAGTGTTGTGCCAGCACCAGCCACCACCCAGCTGCACCTGAGCCCCTCCAAGTTTTGCCTCAGGCTGCTGTTGAGACACAAGGTATGTGTTTATTGCTTACTTTGATCTCAGCTGCTCCTCTTTCTTTGATTTCACAGTGCTGACACACATTTGCTGCACCCTGACAGAAGTTCTGTGAATATTCAATGCTGTTCACAGTAATGAAGATATTAAATATGAAAGATTCTTCATGCCACAGCTCCAGTCTAGTGAGCGATCCCAGTCAGAGCAGAGGCAACAGAACCAGGAGAGCCTTGTGGCCACTAATGTTGCAGGAGATTTTCTCAGGGCAAGGAGAACATTCTTCACGGATTGGGCCATCATTTCTAAAGTTATTTTGAGCTGTTTCAGCACATGGATAGAAAATAAAACGATGACAACGGCACCATCTGCTCCAGCTCCTGTCACACCACCGTGGCTGGCATGGCTCTCACAGAAAGCCTGTCCCAGGGGAAAGCCAAGGCAGGTGAGGCTCCCCAGGGATCCCTGCTCTCCTTCTGCAGGATCCAAGTCTGCACAAGAAGGGGATTGCAGTGTGCCATGACACAGACACCTCCACACGGAGGGGAAGGGAAAGGACAGGGTGTGTGTCCAGCAGCAACGCTCACAGGAACAGGCGCTGCCAGCTTGAAAAAGCTCAGCTCACCCCTGCAGCAGGAGAACAACCCTCCCCACACACTTTATACACCGTGCTCATTTCACCAAGCCATCACTTTCAGCCACTTGACACCCAGACTGGGCACCAGACAGTCCTTGGCCCCAGTGTCCAGTTCCAGCTCCCTGAAGGTGACTGACAGCGCTGGAATGCAGCAGCCAGACTCACCAGCAGCCTCTGTAAACACAGAGGGAAGAGTCAGGCATTCTCAACACACTGGTTCCTTAGCCTAGAAAGCAGCAAACACGTCAGATCTCAACAGCTTTGGGGTTTCAGCAGGACTTTTCCTCACCCCAACAGTCACCATGCAACCAGACCGGGCTTTGCAATGCCCGTTTTAGCTTCTGTCTGGCTCTGCTGAATTATTTTTGTTTTTCATGACTCAGAGGCTCTTCAGATGAGGTCAAAAGTCACAGTGTGTTTCCTGAACATCATCTTTCATTCTTTAATGCCAAAAGACAACAAACAATAGGACATTCATCAAGTGTTTCTGCTTTGCTTTTATGTTGTTGCGTAACAGCAGAAAAACACTGTTCCCTAAAATGTTCACAACTGTATTTACTAAAACTAAAAGCTCCATTTTTTTATTAAATCTGTATCAGGTCAGTAAGAAGATAAATGCAGGAGAAAAAAAAAAAAAGCCTAATCTGGAAGAGCTCAAGAGAGAAAACAAACAAACATCAGCAGGAGAGCTGAGCACAGGGATGAGAGAATCCTTCATTTCCTGATAGGGAGGGGCAGGACTGGGACACGCCAGCCCAGGGGAAGCAGGTGGGCACCACAACAGCTTCACAGCCTCCCTGAGCACCCGGGAGCTCCAACCCTGCTCCCAGGAGTTGTTGATCCCACTGCCCAGGGGCTGGCAAGGCAGCAGTGCCTGTTTCTGCTCGTGTTTCGCACACCACGACATGAACAGCAAAGGACTTGTGATGGGAGATGGTTCTGTCTCCCCATACCCTGCACAGGTTCACAGAATCTGAGAGCCAGAGCTCTTCCTTCTAACACAAAAACCCAACAGTAGCTGCTTTTGTACCTTTATTTCTCCTAACAAGGGAGCACAGTTTGTGCTGAGGCACAAGACAAATGAGGATTCTCCAGTAAGGATGAACAGCAAATAAAAACCTTTATACCAAAACATCCCTACAGAGCTCTTGGATGTCTCTCCCCAGCTGCTCTTTGCCCAGTTTGGGCCACTTGGGATGACAATCAAGCAGCAATCTGTCTTGTCTTGATTTTAGTTTTATGGGGCCGATGAGCAGATTTGCAGCACAAGCAGATGCAGGCAGTGTGACTAAGTGACAATCCACATGGGAACACAGACCATAAATTCAACCAAAGAGTTGTAAAACCATTATTTCCCCTCTTAACCCAAAGGCTAAAGGAAGAGAAAGTTAAAAAAAAATCCATAATCCACATGCATTTCATCTTCCCCAGGAATTAGCCCAGTTGGTGCAAATCTTTCTTCTCACAGGGATGAGGGAAATTGTCCGAATTTAAGCCTGCCCCAAGTCTCGGAATTCCGGCTCAATCTTCCCTAGTACATTTGTTAAAAATAAACGAGGTGCAATCAGTCTCCTCGGGGATTTTATCCTCTTTCAGCTCTAAATGCAGCTCTGCTGTCACATGTATGACATGTACAAAAGGACCGCCTGCCTCAGAGCCACACTTCTGCCTTAAAATAATCTCACTCCTGCTCTCGGGTTGCGAGGGCTCCATTCATGTTCTGCAGGGTCACGGGCTCTCTCTCAATCACTAAAACAAAGGCTGGAAGACACAGGGCTGCTGGTGTGTCAGCACTGCTTGTTTTTATCGTGGATGAATGGAGCCAGCCTGTTTGGAGAGGCTCTGACCACACCTACAGCCACGGCTTTGTCATCCCCTATGGAGGGAGGCAGGAGCCAGGAGCAGCAAAGAAACCCCACCGAGCCCAAAAGCTTCACCCACCTCACGGAACTGCCCCTTCTCACTGATGAGAAGCACTCACAGCTTTTCTCCTGACTGCAGCACTCAGTGCCAAGCAATCCCTACTCGGCTCAAAAACTCATTTTACACCCGCCCAGTTCCCTCCTGCGCCTGGTGTTCCAGCCGGCACTGGGAAGTGCTGCTCACCTGCACACCAACACTAAGCAGGATTTTTCCATTTAAGAACTTAAGCACCAGGAGGCTCCTGGATGCTGACAGAGCAAATAAGCCCAGGGAGTCCAAAACTCCTCTGTTAACGTGAGCAACAGTAGCTAATGAAACCTGCTCTGGAGCTGAGCAGGGACCTCAGACAGCCATGACAATAAACCCTATTATTAGACAAAAAAGCAGTGACATATTTGAGAGATTAAGCATTAATAAGTGCCTTCACATTAAAGAGTATTCATTCTTCACCTCCTGCCTGGAGGAACCTGGGGGAAGGGAGGAGCTGGCAAAGTAATCCAGCTACCACTGAAACAGAGGGAAAAGCAGAACTCATGCAAAGTAAGCTCCAAACCCATGAAATAAGGATGCAGCTCAGCAATGCTGCAGATGAGAGACTCCCAATGCTGGAATTCCACACCCTGCGGGGAGCTGGGTCCCCACCTCACTCTCAGCAAGCCGGGTGGCTGAGCTCTTGCCCAAGGCAAGGGCCAGGCAAGCACCAGCTGCCTCAGCAAGGAGACCCCAGGAGAACACGAGCTGGGGCTGCCAGGCAGGGTTTAATATGGAAAGGCAAGAGGGCAGGAACAGGAGAGATGGATGAGGAAGGAGAGCAGACAGGACAGCATCCCAGGTGTGCACAGGGTGCTCGGATTTGGCAGGTGCCCAAGATGCTGCTTGGGATGAGAACAAAACCAGGGAGCACCATGGACTCCCCCTGCTCACAAGCTGCTCTTTCTGGATCACCCACCCACCACCACAACCCTGCAAGGCTCCACAAACCCCAGAGTCACTCCCTTTGTCACAGCATAAGTCCAACGTCCTCATTTTGGTCCCAATATCCTCATTTTGGTCCCAATATCTTCTCCAAATCTGTTCTCCAGGCTCAAGCAGATTTTACCTGCTTTCCTTTTTGTCCCCAACAGCCACGTTTATTACTTCTGCCTATTCACGCCTGCCAGGCTCTCCATTATTACACCGGGAAATGCTGAGGGAAAACCGTGTAGTTTTCTGTCCCATTTGGAGACATCCATTGTTAAAAGCTCCTTGTACAAATCCCTCCAGGCAGCTCCAGGCAGCACCCTTTGTCATGCTGATGAGGCAGGAGGTAAAACCACATATAAGCAGTAACTTCAGAGGGCAGAATTTGCTCAGAGTAAAGTCTGCCCTTGAATTCAGAATCAGCGGGAGCTGAAAATCAACCACAAAAGGCAATTCTGACTTCGGATTAAATCGCAGCTTTGGGCTCACTAACACCACAAACTACAGCTACCAGCAGAGAGCACGAGAAGCTCCAGTTCTGTGACGTTACCCAGTTTCCTCACAGGTCTCACCTTAAAGCACACAGGTAACTCAATCCCAGCAACTCTCACCCCACCACATGCAGGATCTGCAGCCGAGGGTAACAAAACACTCCTGCAGGGAGAGAGTCAGCATTTTGTACCAATTGGATCAGCACCAGGGCAGGAACAGGAGCCACATTTCCAAATCTTACATTTCCTTTACTTCTGACCATACCAAAGTCAAGTACAGCTCCAGATATAAAAGTCATTTTTATACAAAGGCTCCCCACATAACCCTGAGTGGACACAAACACAGAGCAGCCTCCTGGAGGGAATCCCTCCAGATTATCCCTTTTCTTGGGACAGTCTCCTCTGGCACCCCCTCTATCATCCTCTCAGTCTCCAACTAACACAATGACCCTGCAGAGCAGGAACAGCCCCTTCTCCCTCTGCCTGAGACTCATCCTGGTACCTGGGGATCCACAGCAACCAGCCAGGACAAGCCTTGCTTGCCCATCACTTGGCCTCTCATCCCCAGTGTGACAGCCCTGATCTGCCTGTGCTTTGACTGAGAACCTGCACAGCTGGCCAGATGTGCTCCCCGCACCAGGAAGCTCATGTGAAGTGACATTTCCCTTCCCAGGAGAAGGAGCAGAGCTGCTTCTGAGCACCACACACACCCTCCACATTGAGACCAAGCCAAGGCAGCCAGGATATAAGTAACCTTTAATCAAAGGAAAGATAAAATGTTTCCTAAGACAAGGAACAATTTTACCACTCTGAACATCTCCCCTACTTGTGAAATTTCAACTTCAAAAGCTCAGCGCTGCAAACACTTCTTTGCAGCTCACAGAAAACAGTTGGTTTATTTCAAAAGTGAATCTCCAGCCCTCCACAAACAGGCTGAGCTGGATGGCCTCACTCAGGAGTCACAGGAGAGGCTTCTTTAGATTTTTTGAGTCATTTACAAACACCTCATGGAATTTCATTCTGCAGCAACTGACTTAGAGACACTGATGAAATCCATCTGAAATTACATCTGGCACTTCCAGGCAGACAGCTCGGGGCAGGAGCTGAGGGGGAGCCATAAAGTGCAAGGCTGGTAAGTGGCAGAAAGCCCTTTGAAGTCTCACACGTGCTATTCAAACCCCTCAATACAAGAGGTTTCATCACCTCTCTTTAAGTGCTGAAGAGCTAACTCAGCCCTCCCTGCCCCTCAGGACTGCATCTCATCCCTCCATATCCCACATCATCCTCTGTCCTTCCCATGTGCCTTGGAGCATCACCACAGAGCAGAGCCCCAGCTCACTCAGGATCACACAATCATGGAATATCCTGAGTTGAAAGCGACCACAATGACCATCGACTCCCACAGGACACCCCCACAATCCCACCCTGTGCTGAGAGCATTGTCCAAACACCCCTTAGCTCCTGGGGACAAATCCCTCTGCCTCCCCAGGGCAGCGGTGGGATGATCCCACTGCACTGAGGGAAGGCAGAGAGGCAAGGACACACAGGCAGTGACACCAGATCTGCTCAAGGAAGAGAGGTCAGAGCAGGTAGAGTGGAGAGGCTGCAAAGATGGAAATAATTAGCCCAACTGCAGCAATAATCCTTTTAGCTTAACAGAAGGTATCCCCTGGTGCTCCCTTTCCTTAGATATTTAAAGAAGAGAGGCTGAAAACAGGAGCCACACTACGTGTTATGACCACCTTTAGTAATTGGTCTGCTAGGAAAGAAAAGGGAAAAACCAGTGGATTGATTTCTGAGGAGTGAAAAGCTCATTAGACTTGCAAAGAAAACCCACTCAAGTCTAAAGGCACAGATACTTCTCCAGACTCCAGTGTAAACCACACATGCTTTCCACAGGCACTTAAAAAAAAACCAACCAGCCTACAACCAGCAGATTTCAGTGTAAAACAAAGCTCCACCTCACAGATGGAGGAGGGAGATCCATCCTGCTGCAAGAGAGACTCAGATTCACTCAGTCCCTCACAGCAGAGCTGTGCCCACCTTGAAAACCTCACAAGGGGTTACCTAAAGGGCCACAATTCTGCTGTTTCCAGCACGTCCTAGGGTGACCTGCAAAGAAAACTTGGGATTGAGGGCTGTTCATGCCAAAAAGCCAGGTGGGAACAGCACTGCACAGGAGCTCCACGTCTCCATGAAGGAGCAGTGATCCAACGTGGGGGCTGCACCTCTGGCAAGGCTGAGCCAGCCTGGTGCTCGGTGAGGTTTCACCAAACCCACCCCTCTGCCCCAGACCACTCACCCTAATCCTCTTCCCAGGCCTGCTGCCAGGTGAGTGGGAACATCTCTGTGCTGCTCTGCAAGATCAGCAGCCCAAGTGACTTCTGCAGTTGTTTCCTCCTCCATCTCCACAGGCAAGCAGAGCCTCACAGCATCCAGAATTACCCAACTTAAGGATGTGCCCTTGGGGTGAGCCCCAGGCATCATCCAGCCAGCTCTGGAGTCTGAACACCACAGCCAAGCAAGCAGAGCCCCTGAGGTAGAAAGAGATTACACTGCATTGGCAGAAAAACCTAGAAAGCCAGCCTGGCTCTGCTGCCACTGCAGCAATAGGGAGAGGCCCTCAGAGAGTTGCTGCTCCGCTGAGCTGAGGCTGGGAACAGCCAGGATGCTGAGCTGGGGCTCCCCCTCCACCCAGCAGCAGGACAGGTACACCAGGGAAACCTTGGGGTTTAACATCCTTGGCCACTCTAATACATCCAGAGAGGCCCATTCTGCTTTAAGAAAGGGCTCTCAGTGCTTTTCCACAGACTTGTGGCTTTGCAGACCTCAGAACGAGCCAGAAAGCACCAGCCATGACTATTTTGCTCAGGGTTGGCTGCTTTACCTGGGTGAAGAACCACAACCCACTAAATTCCTTTTAAACCCTGCTGCCACGTGCCAGCAGCCCCAGAAGGGCTGTCACCAGTCCAAGGCACTGCACTACAAACCTCCACCTCTCAGTCCAGCCCCACACAGCCTAGGAGTCAACCAGCCAACCTGCAAGCTGACTGACCTCACCAGGCAGCAAGCTGAGCAAACTGGAAAATACTGGGAGCCAGGTGGAAACCAGTGCCCTGGATCTTCCTTGACTCATTCATCAAGTGTCAGAGCATTCCTACAGCTAAATTAGCAGCACTGCCCCAAAGGACACCAACACCACAGCCAAGCCTCATCAGCACACTGGGCTGACAAAATAAGATTATTCAGCCCAAGACAAACTCAAATCCACTGCTTTCTTCCAGCTTTTGAATAATCTCGCTTTTGGGAAGAAAGGCACCATCCACCCTGAGCATTTCCCCTCAGACAGTGCCTCATGATCCAGTTTTCCACACTCTGCCAACCAAAAGAGATTTGTCTGGAAGCCTGGGGTGGGCACAGCCAGCACCCACCTGGCCAGTGCAGGACCAGCAGCCACAGCTGTGCTGCAGGATGGGGCAGGACAATTGGTCACTCCTGTGCTGATGAAGGCTTTCAGGCACTGACACCAGCTCAAAAACATTTCCAATGTGGCTTTTCCAACAGCCCCATAATGCTGCCGAGCCCAACTTCCACGTGGGGACATAAAGGTAAGCAGGGAGCAATTTGCTCCATCTCTGCTGTTACACCCTCAGGATTGCTCAGCAAAGCCCAGCAAGGTGGTACCCAAACACTCCCAAATTCCATGCCTGGCAAAACACTGGAGAAAAGCCTGTGGTGCCACATGGATCAGGGAGTGCTCCATGAGGAACACGGTTCTCTGAAATGCAGCACAGGAACACAAAAGGCAGAAGATAAAAACACCCACCTCACCAGCATGCTACGAGCATCCCTGACTGGCTACACCCAGCTCTTCCTCGTGGAGGAAGGGCAGCTACAGTGTCACATTTTCCTCATTTTTATCCTCTGAGGACTGGTCAGAGGAGCAGAATTTCCCATGGCTTTCAGGAATGAAATGACAAAGCTACATCACCCCCTTTTCAGTTATAAAATACTTGAAATAAATACATTTGCTTGGTCCTCCTGAAGCTGCAGTTCTTTAAGCACAGAGGGAATGGGATGGTTTGAACGGAATGCCTTGGGAAGGAAGAGGCTGGAAGCAGAGGGCAGCAAGAGGAGTGGGAAGGGTGAGCAAGACCAAATTAGAAGCCTGACCCGTAAATACTTAACACAGTGCTTGACAGAGGGAGACACACAAAACCTGCACTTGCCACCTGCAGGGACTGGACCCATCCCCTCCTCAGGGAGCTTCCCACAGGGCACACAGAGCTCCCACCAGTTCTATCCTCAGCTAATCCCTGCTGATGCAGGATAAACATCCCTCTCTGATCTGTGACACCATCTGTGGGATGGGCATCACATTTCCCCAGGTCTCAAAAAATGAACCCCACCTGCATCTTGTTCAAAGAATGAGAAAATGCAATACTTTGATCAGGTGTGAACCATCTGCCAGTGGATCCCCATCCCTGGAAGTGTTCAAGGCCAGGCTGGAGGAATCTGGTCTAATGGAAGATGTCTCTGCCCAAGGCAGGGGGGTGGAACGAGATGTAAGGTTCCTTTCAACCCAAACCATTCCATGATTCTTATGTTCAAATCCTCTATAAACTCCAGGTAAATCAGCCAACACTTTGCTTTTGTCCTTAAGTTGCTCATCTTGGGGTGAAAACCAAGCATTTTGTGTATCAAGAGGGAACAAAGCATAACAGGGTTAGACAATTTCTTACTCCTACAGAGGATGAGGTTTTCCTTTTTCTCCCCTCAAGAGCAGCCTGCAAATGCCCAACTGAGACCTGCTTTGATTGACCACCCTGAGAAAAATAATGCCAAGAGAACTGAACCCCACAAGGAAAGCCATTAAACACCCCAAATCTGAGGTACTGGCAGCAGAGCCAAAACCCCTTCAACGGATGGAAGCGGGCAGCCATCGCTTGACAAGACAAATTAATGATTCTCAGTAGCAAATTTTGTTCCACTGATTCAGACACACATCCAACATCTGCCCACATCCACGCCGGGGAAGCTCGGGAATACTCTGCATACAAATGGTGACAGCTTAGCTCATCTCAGCTGCTCCTTCCAGCACGTTTCCAGGCAAGAGCAGCCTCTTGCTGCAAATGGAGCTGCACCTCGCGTGGTGCTACCACAGCAAATGGAAGGAGAAACTCCCTTTAAAGTGATGGCAGCTGCCCTCTGCAAGCAGCAGCAGGATTGCGTTTCTAGGTGTTCAAAAACACCAGGAAAAATCATCTTCCCCAAGCCAATCTTCCCTTGTGCTCATGTGGCAGACAGGGATGCAGGCAGAAATCTCCATCCCTCATCTGAAATCTGCTCCTTGCAGGTTTAATTGCTCCAAGGCAGGAGGGCAGGTGTGTGCTCCTGGAAACACCTGGCCAGGAAACTTCCCTTTTCCCAGATAAGTTAGACTTAAAATAAAGAAATACCCAACAACCACAGGTAAAAAAGGCGAAACCCAGAAAGGGGTGCAGCCTCGTGCCCCGCCTGGTGGGATTTTGGGATGAGAAAGAAGAGACAGCATGGGAAGAGGCAGATGGAAGGGACAAGGGGGCAATTCCAGCATGACAAGGGCAAAGCCAGCACGGCACTGGGATGCTTGGGATGTACACGGCACATCCAGAGACCATCGGTGACACCAAGCAGCACCACCCCAGCCTCAAACCCACGAGGATGGGCACCAGCATCCCCATCCCGGCTGGAAAACACCCGGGATTCAACAGGATGACACCCACGTCGTTCGCGTTAAACACCAAACCCCTCGACATGGGCACCGGGGGGTGCAACAAAGCCGGGCAACGCCGGGGTGCCGTGACCTCAATAACGCTTTCCCCCACGCAAAATTTAGGGCTGGGCGTGGACAGCTCCTTTTTTTCCTTTTCTTTTTAATTCGAAACGCTTTTTCGTTATGGTTTCCCATCATTGATTAATTTACCGTTTTTAATCACCGCTGCCTCCCCCCTCGAGGCGCCTGCAGAACATGGCCCCGCGCTGCCGCCCCTCCTGCCGCAGCCCCGGCCCCACCTGCCGGGAGGACCGGGGCCGAAACCGGCGCAAAGCGGGGAGAAAGCCCCAGATCCGCCCTTCTCCATCCATCCATCCATCCCCATCCAGCCGCACCTGCCCCGGTGCCCGCGCTGCCGCAGGGGCCGCGCCTCGCGCTGCCGCAGCCCCGGGGCGCCGGTACCGGGACACGCCCCTCCCCTCGCTTTTGGGATGAAATGGCCGGATTTTGCTTCTTGGGGGTTGATTTTTTTTTTTTTTCCCCCCCCCCCCCCCTCGCACCTTCTCCGCGCGGGACGGCGGCGAAGGGAGAGCGTACCCGGTGGTTCACCGCCCCCCCCAACCCACGGCAGCCACCCCTCCCCGTACCTGCCGCTGCGGGGGTGTCCGCACCGGAGCCGGGTGCTGACGGCGGTGGCGGTGACGGTGACAGCGGCGGTGGTGGTGGCGGCGGCGCGGGCGGGGCGGGGGCGCGCGCGGGCTCCGGAACCTTCGCCGCGCCGGGGCGGGGGGAGCGCGGCCGCG
>VZUI01035736.1:0-51744 GCA_013401135.1 Cettia cetti | reverse complement strand
GGTCGAGGTTGTGCAATCCTTTTCCTCAGCAGGCCTCCCTCCAGGGAAGAGCCACTGGGACTCCGCCCACCCCCACACTTGCCTTTTCCCTCAAGCCCTCTGAAATATTCCTGTTTGCCAGGTCTCTGACCTGGAGTGGGGTTGGTGTTTGTGCTAAAAGTCAAGGGCCCAATAATTCTTCCACTTCAGAAGTCTATTAGAATTTTTCAAATAAACCACCCTTTAAAGTACTTTTCACAAATTGCTTCCCTAAAGGGCTGTCAAAAGAAGCTTTTAACACTGTTTAAAATGTAGAGAAGTGAGTAGCAATAACAACCAAGATTAACTTTTTCCTCCTCTTCCTGTTTTTGTTGCTCTTCCAAAGTTTTGTACTTTCCCCATTCTTCCATGTTTCACAGCAATATGCAGAAGCTCTTAAATAAGACTTTCATCTTAGATGTGATGAAGAATTTTTTGTCTCTGAGTACCAAAATGTTTTTTCTTCAAATATTTGCCTGGATCTTTAATAAGATCTTCCTGTTTCTGTCAGAGAATCAGAGTTTAGGAAGCCATATTAGCATTTACAGAATTATATACCCGTTGTTAAAAACAAAGTATGTGATTTTTTTTAATACAGTAAAATATATTTGATGTAGCAAAAACATCTCGTCATTTGGTATTTTATGACAAAGATTGACCAAATCCTGCTAGATTGTTTCCAAGGGTGAGAGTTAGGAATTTACTGCAGCTGGTGCTGAATTGGGTTGTGGGCAGAGATAAGCTCAAAGCAGAATGTGCTCTCTGACTGTAAGAATTTGAAAAATAATCCCAAACTGAATTAACAATTGGAAGGAAAAATGAGGAATGATAAACAGCAAATCTGAGTTCTTTCTCTTGGGCTCTACTTGTATTGTGGGTCAAAAGTTCATGCAACCACGAAGTGGTGGGAGCTGAAGGTAACACAGGCAGAGGTTTGGCAGAGCGAGCTTCCCTTGCCTCCCCAGAAATGTGGTGGTGCCTGTGTCTGTTTACTTCATGCCAAACACATTTTAGGAACGTGATGTCACTTCTGAAGTAATTTGATTTGAAAATAAAAGGACATTTACAGATCAGAAACCAAATTCTTGGAAAGAGATGGTTACTCCCCACCTCCACTGTGAAGCCAAATATTTAATTAGGTTTCATTTCACAAGAGGTGGTCCAGTCCCTCTGAACATCTCCAAGTCCCATGTTGAACTGCCAGGGTTCTTTTAGGAGTTTTTTTAAAGGGAAAACCTTTTTTGAATTTTGGGGTTTTCCTGGAAAACTGGACTTGGTGTGAGCCCTTGTTTGTGGAGAGCCCCTGGCTGGAGCAGGGAGTCCTACTGGCTGTTCTGGTGGGGCCCTGTCCTCTGGCAGAGTGCCAGGCTGGGAAGTTTAATCCTGCTGATTCCAGAACCCCAAGTCCTTGGAATTTTTCCATATTATTTGTGAAGCTTGGCCAACTATTATGTTGTCCCCTCAGGATTAGCGCAAGTATCTATTTCTGGTGATGAGTTGAGAGGACTTTATTTCATAAATGTTCTCCTTATCTTGAGGCGCATGGTGAGTGCCCTCAGTTCATTTCCATGGAGATTTGGGTCCACCTAATTAAGACAAGAATAAAAATGTGGTTTCTTTCAAAGACCTTAGAAAAATGTGGTGCCAGGCCATCTGATAAACACTGTGTTCTTCTGATTTCTGAAAACATTCAAGTTTTAGGACTGGAACTGAAATTTTAAAGCCTTGGGACCGTTTGAAAAGGGAAAAAAGTCAGTTCTTGCCCTAAGTCCCTGCCAGCACTGGGGAATGGCTGTTTATGAAGGTTACAGGGTATAATTTCTGAGGGAAATGGGTTTGTTTAGTACTGTTTTATGTGCATGTGTGGAGAGAATCTGGTCAGCATTATATGCCTAGAAATTTTTTCAGCCAGCCTTTGAAATCTCTATTCCACGGGCACTTTCCAAAAAGCATTTCTTATAAATGAACCTGGCCAAGGAGAGGGGGGGCTTTGGAGCATGAGGGACCAAGTTCTTGTGGTGCATGGCACAGATTGAAGCTCTCTCGTCTGAGCAGGGCAGAACTCCCCTTTCAGCTGCCCCAGGCACAGGGTGGGGCCCTGGCTTGGCTCCATCGGTTCCCTTTGCTCCTCGTCACTTCTACTTTTTAACACAAAGGCACTGGAGAGCAGCCCTGGAAGGGGACCTGGGAGCCTTTGCTTATCAGACCCTCTCAACTTCATCATTAATGAATTATTAAACCCTCTCTACCCTGGTGACACAAGTTCATTTACTTGTGCCTTCCCTCTGCCATGGTCAGGAGGGATTTTCCTTTTTCCCTTTGAAGAAAGCACGAGAAGAACAAAGAGTTGGATTTTCATGGCCTAATGCGTCAGTAGAAATCCCTACATACGTAACAAATGTGCATGTTCCTTTTTGCTTCTTCCTGCCCCACTTGTCCTGCAGGAGAATTGTGTATTCAGAGGGAACAGAAACTCCTTGGTTTATGGGATTAAGATAAACCCACTGCAATAACATCCACAAGGATAAAAATGCAATTGTTAGCCAAGGAGCTGAATACAGTGTACATTATCCAATGGTAAAAAACCCCCAAAACCCTGTTCCTAGTAGATTATCCTTAACACTTCCAATCTATAGTTAATGTTCCAGCTGTTAATGCAGATGAATTGCATTTTTTTCACTCTGCATCTTTGCACCAGTGAATGTATTCTGGCATGGTCAAGGCTTGGCTATACCTCCACATCTTGGACTACTTTCTGTTTGTACTTTTCTCACTAAATGCCTTTTTTTCTTTCAATCCATTTGTGCACCACTTCAGCTGCCAAATCGCTCTCCTGCTGTGGCAAATGCTTTGGCCAATGCTTGGTCTTTATCCCTTGTATGTCCAGATTTTGTTGGTTGTGCAGCATTTGTGAGCTTCTTGCTGCTGTTGCTCTGGTGAGCTTTTAGGAGAGTGTGAGAAACTGTGGGTGTGAACTCAGGAGACTGTTCTGCCTTTTTACTGGGAAACTCAAGTTCAGCGGCAAAGAGACTTCTGAGGGCGTCTGTAGAAAATACAGTAGTGGGTGTTGGTGTTGGTTTGGAACAATAAATACACAAACTGTGGGATTCTTCAGCCCTGACTCCCTGATGCTCATAGGAGTCCACAGACACAGTGATCTCCTCGCCCCTCATACCTGCTGTCCTCCCTGCTCGATATATCCAGTTAGGATATCTCCTGGCAGGAGGGTGCAGATAAAGACTTTCACTCTCTGCACCAGAAATTCCCTGCAGCAGAAGCTTTCATGTGGTTGCCAGTTCTTCATTAACTGTGTTTCTCTCGGAGGGTCCTTCCCTTGCCCACCCACTCAGTCTTTTCAGTCATCCCAAATGTTATTTTTCTGGATGTGCACATCTGTTTTCACTCTGCTGCCCAGGGAAGTGCTGCTGTACATTCTGTGTCTTGTGGCTGCCTTCCCAGCATCCCAAGAATTAAGGCAGCGTGAGGGAATTATACAAGTTCTCCAAAAACAGGCACTGTTTTCCCACAGTAGCCACACCACATAATGGCTACATGGAATGAAATGTGCACCTGTATGTGCCTTACTGCCCTCTCAGAGATACTCAAGACTTTAGTTTCCTTTATCTGGAGGCACTATTTTCTTATGGGGAGCGGTTGAAGTAGTTTCCTATAGTGAACCTGTGAGAATTGAGCCAGCTTGTGTGCCCAGTGCCTCAGCCAGCAAACTTCCACTGCATGCTGCTCTGTTTGGGAAGCTGTGACCAGTAGCATTTCTGATTTGGGGGGTTCCTAGTGTGTTCTGGAGCTGTTGGGAGTGGCCATCACAGAAAGCTGAAGTGTGGAAGTGGTCACAGAGCATGCATAGCTCCTCTGGTACATGCTTGGTGCAAGCTTAGTGCAGACCTTTCCAAGAACAGGGCATTGGGGAGGCTCTCCCTTAAGACTATTGGGGACTGAGTACCTGAACATAAATAGTTTCTAAAACTATTTAAATTGGCTGACTGGGATCTCTGATGCCTTGTCTCCAGTATTACTATTGCGTATTTAAATCTGCTGCCTTCAGATCTATAATTATATTGGTTCTTGCTATTAATCCTGCAATGCTCTTCTGTTTCTGAGGGTCAGAGCCCTCCTAGCCCACATGAGATAAAGCTTGGCAATTGCCGGTCCTTCCCCCTCCAACCCTGCATTCCATGCTGAGCAAGGAGATGAGCTGGGCTGATCTCTGCAGAGCAGTGTCAGATTTGGACCCAGTTACCAGTGTGACAATCAGCAGGGCACTGGCTGGCCAGGAAAGCTGATCCCAAACTGACACCCCCACTCTTCTGATTTCATTGGCTTCCCCACCAAATTGGAAGGGAATGAGGGGGGATGAGTGATCTGTCAGCTGCTCCTCTAGAAGCATCTCTTCATATTTGTGATTTAGACAAATTCCTGAGGCACATCAGGTTTGTATTATGACTGGGTAAAATTTTTCTCCAACTTGCATAATGAGCAAACATGTGGAAAACGAAGTGGAAAATCAGCCTTCTCTTGAAGTAGACATGTTTTCCTGGAACTGGGATGCCATAGTCACACTCCACTCCTGTCTTTACTGTGAATTCAGTCAGTTTTAGTCTTGGAGGAGCTGAAGAGGTGCCTGCTACTGCTTTGGAAGTTAGGATTACATAATAAATATGCTTTTCCAAACCAACTACCAGTCTGTCAGCTTCTCCCCACGTTTCCATGCAGTATTTGGGGAGAATCCCAGGGAAATTGCTAAACAGATGGCCTGCTGTGGTGAAAGCATCCCAGCCTGCCCAGGTGCTGCAGGTGTTGGCCTGGAGTTCTGGGCATTCATTCTCTTATGGTTGTGTTAGGCTCTTCCTGTCCAAAACCCCACATTTCTTTGAATCCAGCATTTGTTTTCCAGCAAGGAATAAAGCTGATTAAGACCTGAAAATCATGCTGGTTCTGCTGTGAAATAGTTTGCAACTTTTTAAGGTGTCCCAGGTCTCTCTCCTAAAAAATACCTCTCAGAATGAAAATGTTGAGAATTACTCTTCCACAGATTGGAAGTGGGGTAAGGAAAGCAAATTTGGGTTATTTGAAACCTTATAGTTCCTGTTGAGCTTTATTTTTATCAGGGTTTTTGGTACTTCCAGGAGGGTTTCATATCTCAAAACCTCTATCCAAGGTGTATAGGTACAATTAATGGGTGACATGGCTGGGTAGGGGAAGGGAAGGCCCAGGAAGTCCCTTCACCCACGTGTTGGAGTCAGCAGTTTTGTAATGTTGATCACCCAGGTGAGGCTGAACAAGGTACCATGTGAGCTCCTGGTCTCATCTTGGCAGCTTTAGTTGATTGGTCACATAAATATGGGGGGGGAAAGGGTTCTGGAATGTATCTCTGTAACGGCTCCTTGGGTAATTCTCATTAAGGCTAGTTGACCGTGATTTCTCCATAAACACAGCCTTTGCCATGACAAATGACAAAAGTGCTAATGGTAATTCATTGTGGGTTGTGTGTATTTATTGGGAGCAGGAGAAGAGATTTGTTTTATGTCCTTCAGATTCAAGGATGGTGTGTGTAAAAGTGGGAAGCTGGGGTTGTGGGACAGACCTGCTGCAGCCTGAGGCCCAACTCCTGTTTTTGCCCTCTGGTCAGACTATAGAATCCAACTGGAGGTGTGGGAGGCACAACTTGCAAAGGATCCAGTGCCGCTCCGAGAACAGCAAAGGAGTCTACTGTTTACAGTATGATGATGAGAAGATCATCAGTGGCCTACGAGATAACTCCATTAAGGTGAGCGCTTCCCTTTGTCCTTTCCCTGGGTGTGAGTGAGGTTCTGCTCTGGAAGCTGCCTGTGCTTTCATGGGACAGTGGCTGTGTGTGGTTGGTGAGGGTGAGATGTCTGGGCCTGGCAAAGTCCTCACCTGCACTCTGTTTTGGAAGCTTGGAGCACTGCCCAGGATTACTTCCATTGACTCCAGAGATGTGCCCTGTTACCAGTGTTCCCCAGGAGAGGGAAGTCTCTGTGTGCCGCTGGCCTTGGCTGTGGCTGTTTCATTGCTAGTACTTAGCTTCCATGCTCATCCCCCCTGGCACTTCCTTTGACCAGACAGGATTTGATCTCCTCACGGTGCTTGGTTATTTCACTGTTCTCTCAAAAACTTACATCAAGACTTTCTTTAAAGTAAAGGGAAGGACAAGACCCACTGATGGGACAGACTCACTCCGCATGGAGTCTCTGGTTTTCATCCTTTCTTCGCAGCTGTGACAATGTTCAAATTTTGGATCCATGTTCTTGATGTTGATACACCATTTACCCTTCTTGTTTCTAACAGATTTGGGACAAAACAAGCTTGGAATGTTTGAAAGTATTAACGGGACATACTGGCTCAGTTCTTTGTCTGCAATATGATGAAAGAGTTATTGTAACTGGATCTTCAGATTCTACAGTGAGGTGAGTGTTAAGTTCTTGCACAAAAATAATTTGAGTGTCAGGGCTGGGAATATTTTTAATAATCTCTAAATATCAGAAAACATCCCTAAAATGAATGTGATACTTGTATTCCAGAAGCAAGATACTCATACTTGGCAAAGCTTCATATTAAATAATTTTTTTTCCAAATCTATTTTGTTCTTTTAGTGTTAGGAATTTTGAAGGAATATGACCTGAGGGATTCAAGGCATATCCTGAAGTTTTGGAGTGGCTGATGGCCAACTATACAATAATTTCTTCAGTTAGGTTTTTCTTTTACTGCCCTCTGACATGTTGTAGTTGTGACTGTTATTGAGAGGGTGTTCCGTACACATGGAGCACTGCCCGGCTGCAGTTCTGCTGGCAGTGAGGACACTTCCAGCACCCATCTTCCTGCCTTGCCCAAACCCTGCCAGAGGTTGGCCAGCCAGAGCTCTCCCATGGAGAACTGGGGCAGGCTTGTGCCTGTTCACACCCTGCAGAGCCATCAGCTTCCCTTGGGATCACACTGTTCTCTCGCACAGGGTCTGGGATGTAAATACCGGGGAAGTTCTGAACACGCTGATCCACCACAATGAGGCTGTGCTCCACCTGAGGTTCAGCAATGGGCTGATGGTGACGTGCTCCAAGGACAGGTCCATCGCCGTGTGGGACATGGCCTCCCCCACGGACATCACCCTGCGCCGCGTCCTGGTGGGACACCGCGCTGCTGTCAATGTCGTGGACTTCGATGATAAGTACATCGTGTCAGCCTCAGGGGACAGGACCATCAAGGTGAGTGGCAGAGCTCTGCTCCAGGGCTGTGTGGCTCCCGAGAAAAACCCTGGAGCACATGAGGGGTTAGGAGCAGTTCTGGCCCTGTGCCTTTCTGGTGTCTCTCAGTGAGCAGCATCCTCTTGCTGGCTCTCAGTGACTTTGGGCACACAAGTGCACTGGAATATTTTCGTGGCTTCTGCTATACAACTGCAGAAAAGCAAAGCCCATTTGCTGTGTTGAGCTCTTTGTCTCAAGATCAGTTGCTTTGTTAAATGTGGCACATCCTGTGCCTTTTTCCAGTGGTATTTTTAATTTCACTTGGCAGTTCTGTCCAGACATGAAATTCCTCAGCAGTGCCTTTCCTCACCACGCCTTCCCAGCAGCTCAGCCAGGCTGTGCCATGTTTGAAGAATTCAGAAGCTGGAGTTGAAGGCTGTTACATACCAGAAGATTTGAGTTATCCAGAGTGCACTAATATAACAAAGGCATTTCCTCCCTGCCCTCTCTGAACCAGAGCTGCCTTAGCCTGGGCCAAGAAGTTCTTGGCAGTTCCATGTCCAAATCTCTGCTGGAGATTTGCACTGTATGTTGGAAAATGAGCCACTTGATATTCTACATTGCAAATTCAATTACAGTTCATTAAAAATGGACAAAGTTGATTGAATGCTTTCATGTTAAGACCAAGCTTAAAGGCCATTTGGATCTTCTCTTACTAAGAGCTTCCTAGTAATTTCTTGGGTTAAAAAATGTGAGGGGCTTGGGTTTGATAACTCGAATTTTAAAAATTATTCTTGACTTACAGAATGTAATCCAGGTTTTGAAATAATTTGGAGCCGTCTCTGCCACCTGAAAATATTTTATGTACAGTGCCCAGTTCTTCTCGGTGCCATAGCAGTGCCTGTGGCTCTGTCACTGCTGGGTCCCCACTGGTGCCCAGGCCCTGCTCTTTGCCTCTGAAGATGCTCTGTGGGTTTTCACTCCTCTGTCAGCCTCAGGCCTCTCTGTCTGTGAATTCCTAGTGGCTTCTCGTGCAGTGCAGAAGCATTGTTTGTTGCAGCTCTCAGGGAGTTTGTCCCATGTCCCCAGGTGTGGAGCACCAGCACATGTGAGTTCGTGCGGACCCTGAACGGGCACAAGCGCGGCATCGCCTGCCTGCAGTACCGGGACCGCCTTGTGGTCAGCGGCTCCTCAGACAACACCATCAGGTGGGTGCCACCAGCTGCTGGCCTTGTGTAACAGGGGCCTTCTGTCCTGAAAACAGGATTTCCCTCGACTCTGATGCTGACACACTTCCTTGGAGTGGCTTGCTATTGGAGCAGATGGTTTACAAATGGGGCTTACCTCAGTGTGGGAGTAAAAATTTCACAACCTTGTGAAAGAGTGGGACCCTGAGGTTTCAGAGCGAGCAAAACCTCTTATCTGCTGCTACATCACCTTGTCATCTGCTGGGAGATGAGGAAGACATTTCTCCCTGGTTTTCTTATTTTCTGAACTTCTAATCAATGGTTTACAGAGAATAAAAAAAAAAAACCTGTTAGAATATCACAGAATAACACATATCTGAGCTTTACTTTCATGGGATTTTGCATGATTACATTAATTTTGATATGTGTACTGCAGCTGCTCTGAATGACACCTTTTAAAGCAAATTGCATACCTCCCACAGCAAAGCAGGCAGTAGCTGCTTAACCGTGGGTGTGGGAATCAGCCTTTCTCCTGTGTTCTCCCCAGGCTCTGGGACATTGAATGTGGTGCCTGTTTAAGAGTATTAGAAGGCCATGAAGAGCTGGTTCGGTGCATCAGGTTCGACAACAAAAGGATTGTTAGTGGAGCCTACGATGGGTAGGTCTGAAAGCAGTTCCCAAAATGCAGTCTTTCTCTTGTGGGGCTCTCAGAGTCTACAGACCATTTCTGTGGGGCTGAGGGCAGGACACCTCTCCAGAACACCTCTGGCTTGCTCAGTGTCTGCAGTGCAATGTGGATTCATGGTAATTCCATCCGTATCCAATTTCTCCATTTCTTTCTCTGCCTGGAGAGTTACTGAAAACAATTCTGGAACTGGGTTTGACTGTAGCCTTTTGTTTGGGCTCAGTGTCTGCCTGGGGTTGGTGGGCCCAGCTTCATTCCCACATTGCAGAGGGGAGTGTGCAACGTCAGCTTGTCTGTCACAGCCATCACAGAGTCTTTGCTACTGCTAAGAAACACAAAACCACCTGGCTTTACAAGCTTGAGCATTAGTATTTCTCACAGTGTGCTTGATCCTGAGGAAGTAGCTGTAGGGAAAACCTGGCAAGCTTTCTGGGGCTTTGGAGGTTATTTTCTATGTTTTCATAATGATTTGCTTCCCTTACTTTTAGGAAAATTAAAGTTTGGGACTTGCAAGCTGCTCTTGACCCTCGTGCCCCAGCAAGTACGTTATGCTTGCGTACGTTAGTGGTAAGTAAAAATTAATTAATTTGCAGTTGTCTGGGGTGTTTTAGTACATTATTGTGGGATAGGTGGGAATGTTAAGATGGTTTATGAAGTGTAGGGGGCTTAAGAATGAAGAAAAACTTATTGTCATGTCTTGAATGATTTGCATCTGAGCTTAAATGAAAGATCGAGCTTTTTTTGGTTTGAGATTCTCAGATACTCTTAAAAGAAAAAGAAATTATCGTGATACTCTATCACATCACTCTGGTTATTTAGTGTTTCCTAATATCACTGTAGGGCTGGTTTTAAAATTCCTCTTATTAAAAAGGGGGCAAGAAACTTGTGAGCCTTTCCCAAACTTTTCTCCTAACCCTTCACTTTGGAAAGAAGAATTGGGAAGGGAGAAGGGAGGCTGAGTCCAACAGATTACCACAGGAACTCTCAGCCCTTCAGAGGACTGTCACATTTAAGGCTTAAGTTGCTTAAGTTATATTTTTCTTTGTAATGAGGGGTTTGGCTTATGACAGTGGACTTAATTAAAAATAGACGAAGGAATGAATTCCTCGTTCTTTTCACCCAAATGTCTGTGGAACTTTACTTCAAGAGTCAGTTTGACAAGCCCATAGCAACGCAAGAGTCCTTGACTGTAGGTGATGCATGTGCTTGGCCTTTCCAACACCTGAAGGAGTGCTTATGTGGCTGGAAATGCTTCTCCTTTTTTCTCTTTCTCTTCAGTAGTCTCAGTATAGAGATGAGATTTAACTTCTTTTATTTAGCTTTAGTGAAAAAGTTGTTTGTTTCTGTGTTCTGTGGGTATCCTGTAGCTCAGCTTGGAGTTTGAGATTACTCTGCCAGCTTGGGCTAGCTCTCCAACAAAGGCAGAGTCCTCACTTTAAAATTAATGAAAGTAGATAAGCAGGACTAAGTGCAGAACCTTTTCTAGGCTTCTTTAGAAGATCTGTTGGAAGAGCTTCTGGAGCATGTGCCCTCCTTTTTATGGCAGTGTTTGAATTCCTGGCTGCTGGTGTGTGAGCCCTGAGGATCCTCTCAGCAGGGTGGAGCTGTGATGTGCTGGTTTAGCGCTGCACAAAAACAGAATCAGCAGAGAATGCTGCAGGAGAAAGAGCCCTGGCAGAGCATCAGTGCCAGCCAGGGGACAAAATTGCTGCTTCTTGGTGGACAGACAGCTTCCATCTAGAATAATCTCAGCCTGTGGCTGGGCTGGGCCCACTGAGGGAGGCTCACAGCACTGGATTTGGGTGCCATGTGTTTTCTGTAAAGAATTTACACACAAAAGCAGCATTTCTTCAGTCTCTGTGTTATTATTAATGTTTTTTAGTCAGCCCAGCAGAGTTTAAACACACCTTGTGTGTCCAGACCCCTGTGTGATACCAGTGCACTGCAGTGTTTCCCTCTTGCCTTGCTGACTGCTTGCCTCTTGCCCACAGGAACATTCAGGACGTGTCTTTAGGCTCCAGTTTGATGAATTTCAGATCATTAGTAGTTCCCATGATGATACAATTCTGATTTGGGATTTCTTAAATGTGCCACCGAGTGCCCAGAACGAGACCCGCTCTCCATCTAGAACATACACCTACATCTCCAGATAACAGTCTGCACTTTAGTGCCCTCAGAAGGTAAGGCTCCCTCATTTGATGGATCTGGGAAATGTCTGAAACATTCCCTCTGCCTGCAGCTTGGCTTAGTCAAACAAGCTGAGGTTTTCCTTAAGGAAATAAAACCTTTTTATGCCACTTCCTTCCCTATCTAGTCTTTGTGTGGTCATGCTCCAGCATGTCCTGTTGGCTTCCCCATTCTGGAATCCCTGCTGCTTATAATTGGCATGTTAGAGATAGCTGTCATGTGTTTGCAGCATTGCTGGGAGTTGAGGAACCTTGTTGTGTGGTACAGGCATTCCAGCTGTCCCATGAAATGGGAGCTGTTGGGAGCTCTCCATGTACCTGCTGGCTGTGGGGAGCTGTGCAAGGAGCAGTGCAGGGTCTCTGCAGGGATCTGAGCCTGGGGCAGGAACATCAGCTCTGTGAGGAGCACAAGTGGCAGGGAGAGCTGTCAGAGCTCAGCAGCACAGCTCAGAGCTGTCTGAAACAGAGCCCAGAACTCGTTGGAGTTTGCTTCCCTTTGCCAGTCACTTTGAGTCAGTGCTCAAAGCCCTTTGTTGGGAGTGTGTATTCTTTTCTCTCTTGCTGCCAACAATTGCACTTCAGACTACACCTGCCTGTGAGTGCTGGGGCTTGCAAACACAGGCACTGCCCTCCAAAGCACAGCAGGCTCTGCTAGTGCTTCAGAGGAACTGGAGACACCACGAGAGGAGCTGGCAGTGACACTGCCCCAGCAGGAAGGATTTCTTTTATTTGAAGTAGATAATGAATACTTGTTGTGTGGAAAGCCTTCCTATGAGAAGGGGTTTTCATTGTCTTTCTGGATACATTTGTCCCTGCTGTAGCAATGTGTTCCTCAGGTTTTTGCACCCCTGCAGGACCTCTGTCTGGCTGGGAAATCCCTTCCCTTGTGGGGACACACTTTGAGGTGCTGATGCTAAAAGATGAGTTTTCTTTCACCTCAGGAAGGATTGGCTGCCTTCTCTGCTGCTGAAACTCCTTTTCAAACTGTCAGGGCAGTGCCCTCTCTGCATCTGACACTGGGATCTGTTGGCACATTGTTTTGCAGGGAGGGTCTGAGCCAGCAGTTGGCCATTGCCTCGCTAAGCTGCCTCTCAGCATTCCTGTAATCAGGCCCTGGAATAAGGAAGAGTTCTAATGCTGTGAATACGAGCCATGTGCAGATCCCATCTAAACCTTCCCTTCAGAGCAGGTTTTAAGAACCCTGCTGCAGGGGGAGCTTAGTGGAGCTCGTCCTGCCAGGAGTGGGACAGGGACACTTGGAAGGCTGCATTTTATAGAGTTTCCATCTACCTTCCAATCCTGCATCAGTGCTTGCTTCTCTTAACTCAAACAATAATTTGAGATGGACAAATTCTATTTTTAAATTACAGATTGGGCAGGGTTCTTTAAAATCCACATATAGTGTGTCTTAAGCACAAAAGAAACACAGAATCATAGACTAGCCTGAGTTTAAGGTAGCCACCAGGATCATCAGTCCAGCTCCTGTCCCTGCCCAGACACCCCAACAATCCCCACTGTGCATCCCTGGCAGCGCTGTCCAAAGGCTCCTGGAGCTCTGGCTGCCTCGGGGCCGTGCCCATTCCTTGGGGAGCCTGGGCAGTGCCAGCACCCTCTGGGGGAAGAAACTTCTCCCAAAATCAGCCTGAGCCTGCCCTGACCCAGCTGCAGCTGCTCCCTCAGGTCAAGAAATGAGGAGTTGTATAAAATCCCTGTCAGTTTCTTGGGCAGCATGGTGCTGGTGTCACTTGGCCACGTGGCACACACGGCTCCGTCTGTGGGGTTTGCCAGGGCAGTGGGAGATGCCTTTGGCAGGGGGTTCTGCTGCTCACATCCTGCACCCTTGGCAGTTGTGCACAGCTCAGTCTGCCTGGCCCAGGAGGCACAGCTGGAGGCACACAGCCCCCAGGTCCTGGTGTTGGTAATGACGGTCCCTTAGCAGCTATTTCCTCTAATGTAGAGATGCTGTGATGTCACTTTTTGACAGGTTTGTCAGACTTCAGAATCCAAACCCTCTAAATCTACATAAAATTATGGTCAAACAGCTAATATTTCATCATGACATTTAATGAAACAGTTTTATAAGCTTTCAGACATCACAGTCATGTGAATTTTGAAGCAGCCCTGCACACGTTTTTACAGACTTTGCAATGTGAGGCTCTTCAAAGTGGATCAGTTTTGACAGTCCTGGCAGTTGGCTGTGAGAGTTTTATTGCTTTCTGTTGAATTCCTGTTGTTTATTGTAACACGATAAAAATTGTTACCATATGATAGTCTAATATTCTGGTATTAAGCATTAGACCTTGGGCTGAGGGAAGGGAAGTCAAGGGGAAGTGCCTAAGGATGTTTTAACCTTTCATGGGAATGTCATATCAGAAGAGGGAAGTTCTCCCTAGTCCATTAAAGATGGTTTTGGGAAGTGGCAGATAAAATCAAAGCTCAGATTTACTTACACTCAAACCTTACACTGCCTCCAAGCTGATAACAGGACCATCAGGCTGGAAATGGGAATATTAAAGTATTTGAGGTTTTTGTCTTTTTTCCTAAGCAGCTGCACTTGCCTCCTGTGTAGAACTCTTCCTCTGCAGTATGAGGAAGAAAGGACAATCCCCTGGTCATTTTGGGTTGGGTTCAGGGGGCTGAGCTGGAGGATCCCTGGCTGTGCCCACCAGGCTGAGGCTGCCTGTTCCTGTGTAAGGAATCTGCCTGTGGGTCTCTGCCAAGGACCAGAGCCATGCAGAGCCTGGCTCTTGCTGCAGTGGGGCTCAGAGCACACCCCAGAGCCGCTAGGGTAGCTCCCCTGCAGGAGGGGCTGAACTGGGGACTTCCTGGCCAGCAGCCCTGGCTGTCCTGCATGAGTGTCACCTCCTGTTTGTGCTCTGCCCTTCCCCTCTCAGCCTGGATGCAAAGGGTGCTGTGGGCCTGAGCACCTCAGGGTGCTGCTTGCTGTGAGCCTCCTCTCAGTTTACTTGTCTTCTGTCTTTTTCAGGGTTCCACAGTCTTGAACTACTGGATTTTTGGCTACTACATGCCTGAAGATGATTGACAGCTAAAGTCAGAATTGGTTCTAGATGCTGTGTAGATGCAAAGCAGCACAATTCTATATCTAAATTTCTTAATCTTTCCTGCTCTCAGTGGTCGTCTTTGAATTTGCTACAAATTCACTGACTTGGAGTAGATGAATTTCAGAAGCCTATCCTTCCCTGCTGTGAGAAATCCAAAGCTTCACATGTAAATTGTCCGTAGAAACTGAACTCCGATGGCTTGTTTTTCAGATATAAATCAGAAGTCAAGAAAGGACTTGGCCTAATTTATATTGCTTTGCACTTTTGTCTGACTTTAAAGAAAAAAAAAAACAAAACATTCTCCAATGAAATTTGGGTGCCAAACACATGCCCAGAATGTACAGAGCTTTGCTTTCCAGTCACCACTGTCCTTTAGGCGTTCCCCATGGCAGGTTCAGAACCCGTTCTGTTCCGTAGGTGTACGTTGGACTCTTTAGAAATATTTCTGACTTGCTCAGTAATATTTTTGGATTACAGTTTACTTGTTTCTGCACCAATAATTTCTTTTAAATTAAAGATTCCCTGTAATTCAGGCTAGGTTATCTGAACTAGTTGTATAGCACTGTCTTTTCCTTTGCCCTGTGCTCTGTATTCGCCATCCTGTGCTTCCTGATGTTTGCTGTAGTCCCTCTCCTTCCCTGTGTGCTTCCCTCATCTCGGATACTGTGTAAGCATGTAGATACCTTGTACATACAGCAGAGCTGTCTGGTGCCAGCCTCAGGGCGTCCTGACACTACACACTAACACTCAGCGTGGTGGCACTTGGCAGCAGGATGTCCTGACCCTTGGCACTGGTGGTGGCATGATTACCTAGACATTGTCTCTGCAAAAGGAGGTTTTCAGTATTCATTAGTTGGGTTCTTGTTTTTGTTTTGTTTTTGGTTTTGGTTGGTTTTTTTAAATGGGAACTACATATTTTAAAATGTAATTTCTAAACTTTTTAAAAATTAAAAACTGTTTAATTTATGTTCTGTATCTTACATTTTTGTGCCGCGGGATTTGCAGCTGTGTGTCCCTAACACCAGTGGGGCCTCACAGCCCCCACTGATGTCCTCGGTAGCATTAGTTTGGCTGCTCAGTGGAGAAGAAACCATGGGCCAAAGTTCGATTATTTATGTTTGATTTGTGGCACTTCCTGACGGTGAGAGGAGCCCGTTCCAGTCACCACTCTGCTTCCTGTGCCCGTTCCCGTGCTGGTGTCCCAGGAGGATCGGCTGCCCTGTCCTGGCTCCTCCGTGCTTTGGTTAGGGAGTCTCCATAGCTGCTTCTTCAGTTCTCACAGTGTCCACTGTCACCTGTGTGGTCACACAAATACCCTGCGTTGTCCTTGGGTCAGGAGGAGACGTGGAGCAATGCAAAGTGAATTTTCCGTCGGCGTCAGCCCCGTGGTGTCCCCGTGCCCGCTTGCGTGGGAGCGGCGCGGCCCAGCTGAGCTGGGGGGCACGGCTGGCACGGGCTGTGCTCTCATTCCCTGTCTGTGTCCGTCTGTGCTGTTCTGTGCTGCCAGCAGCTCTTGGCTCTGTTGGGTTTTTGCCTTTTCCTGTGCAGTCCTGGGGCTGGGCAGTGCCCAGGGACAGCGGGGAGCTTGAGGTGTCACCAGCTAGCCCCTCCCAGGGTCACTGCAGGGGCTCCCCACCCTCCTGGGAGCCCAGCTCCCCTCCCCGTGTTACTCCAGCTATTTATTCATCCAGATGAGCGAATGTGGTGAAGTCCAGAAGAGCAAAATCGCTCCTGAGCATCTATGAGGTCACATTTTGGTAAGCTTGACAGTAGTTTGTGCAAGTGTCTTACTTTACCCTTCTCATCTAATAGCTTTAATACTAAACTGTTTAAAAAAGAGAGATCTGTTGCAGCCCTGAAGAAAAAGGTTCTTTGTTTCTGGAGAGCAGAGTCCTTTTTTTAAAAATGCATGTGTGAGATTTAAATTCCTGGTTTTCCTTGGGACATAATGGTATTTGAACATGCAGTCTAAACTTCTTTGTGCTTTGTGTAACATAGCAGTGGACTTTTGTGATTGGCACCCAAGGAACTCGACTCCTGGGATTCATGGTAGTGATCCTGGCTGCACTCTGGACTTTGTTTTGCTAACCATAATTGAGCAACTGTACATTACTGCGATATTAATGTTTCAAAGCACTGGGATAGTCTAATTCTAACTTGTAATTATGTTTGCCAATTATCTGTTTGGAAAGTTGGTGTATGAACAGCTTCTTGAAACTGTTAAATTGTACAGATATCGTTCATGATCTAAAGCTTTGTACTGTGGAATGTGCTTAATAAAAAAAAAAGTTTGAACTTAATTTATCACATGAATGGATGAGTGACATGACCTCAGTGGAGTTTGAGTGTGAGTTAAGGATGGGTTGGAGCAGCCTGGCTGGTGGGGGTCCCTGCCCAATAAATGCCCTTCCAGCCCAACCCCAGTGGAAGGCACAGGGCATGTGGAGCCCAAACCCATCTGCCACAGCCCATCTCCTGCTCTGGCACAGGGGGTGGCAGCAGCTGTCCACCCTTCCCTTTCCTGGGGACAAACTGGGAGGAGCAGTGAGACCTGGAGCTGAGCTCATTCTCCCATCACAGAGGTCTGAACCCCACTGCCTCTGCAGAAACATCACCAGGATTACTTTATCAAGAATGCAGATAGAATTTTTAAAATACTGCCCATCTCCTGGCTTGTTGAAGCAACCTCCATGCCTTGAGCTGTGCAGTCTTCCAGGGCTTGCTCTGACTCAGGAAAAGCTTTGCCTTGGGCTTTCCTTAGCTGCTATGCAGTGACTTGTTCAGTGTTGGGTTTGGTGGATGTCTGTGGGAGGCACTGACCTGAAATAGCTTTGGAGGTGCCATAAACTGTGCTAAAAATATGAGTAGTTCTGGCTCAGGAATGGCTCCAGTGCAGATGACTTCTTGCCCCATTCTTGAGTCTGGCTAGGAGTGTTGGAAGCAGCGTTGCTGCTGTCAGACTGAGGCTGCCCTAAAGCAGAGTGAGTCCAGTCCCCTCTGTTTGGTGCCAGAAGTGCAGCGTGGAAGTGCAGCCTGGCTGAGCTCGTGGTGGGGTTCTGAAGGCATTGCTGGGTATCTTATCCAAATAAGCCACAAAAGCTCTGGGATAGATCTGCAGTGTAAATCTTGAGGTCAGGCTTTAACATTCCAGCTCACCTGGGTGGCCTTTGGCTTTGGTTGTTCTGTGGGTTTTCCCCTGCAGATGCAGCCTTTAGTTGGCTGTTAATTCCCACCAGAAAACTTCCCAGAGAAATCGTGGAGGCCCTGCTCCCCTGGGTGCTCCCACCCACCCTGGAGGGATTTGGGGCCCTTTTGGACTCTCTCCTCCGGCCAGAGGGGGGGACCCACACCATGTCCTGGGCATGGAGTGCCCCTGGGGCTGGGCAGTGCCCTGGGAGGGTGGGCAAGGAGGGCAGGGCTGGGCTCCAGGGCCTCCACAGGCACCAGGGTCAGTGCCAAGCCCTTCCCAAACTCCCGGGGCTGCCTATGGATGGGGTTAGAGCAGCACAATTCCTGAGGGAAAACTCCATCCAACCCGGCCTTTGACACTGCCAGGGATCCAGGGGCAGCCACAGCTGCTCTGGACACCCTGTGCCAGGGCCTCCCTGCTGCCCCAGTGAACAATTCCTGCCCAATAACCCAACCATCCCTGCCCTCTGGCAGTGGGAAGCCATTCCCTGTGTCCTGTCCCTCCAGCCCTTGGCAATTGTCTCTCTCCATCTTTCCTGCAGCTCCTTCAGGCCCTGCAAGGCCACCCTGAGCTCAGCCCAAAGCTTCTCCTCTGCAGGTGAACAATCCCAGCTCTGCCAGCCTTTCCTCCCAGCAGAGCTGCTCCATCCCTCTGCTCACCCTGGTGCCTCCTCTGGCCTGGCTCCAGCAGCTCCAGCTCCTTCCTGTGCTGGGCCCCGGGGCTGGGGCAGCTCTGCAGGTGGGGCCTCACCTGTGCAGGGCACAGGGGCAGAATCCTCCCCTTCCTGCTGCCCACACTGGGGGGATGAAGGAAAAAAGACCTTTGGGAAAAAAAACCCTTTTCTGCTCCCCATTTTTAGATTTTGCTAAAAATCCCAGGCCAGGCCCAGTCGCCAAGCATGCAGCCTCCCCCTGGGCTGTGCTGCCAGACACAGCCGTGCCCATCCTTGCGGTGGGAAACGCTCCCGTGGGATGCTGTCTGGCACCAGGCGCTCCGTGGTGTCTGCACGGGCTGTCCCTGTGCCACAGTGCCGAGCACAGCCTCTGCCCTGTGACAGTGACAGGATTTGGGGCTGCCCTGCCCCACAGTCTCTGCCCCTCGGCAAGGGAGGGGCATGCAGCCAGCGTTGGCTTCTCCAAGCTCCAGCTTTTCCCCGGGTACTTTAAACACATTTACGCAATGCTCTGAGGTGCTGAAGCAGGACTGGAGTGTTAACACCGAGACCAAACGCTCCAGGCAGCAGGGACTCCACGGCAGAGCTTCCACCCTCTGCAGAAAGGCTTTTTGTTCTTCACCAGAAATGAATTCTGGGCAGGAGATGACACAAATCAGCGGTGATTATCCAAGCCTGTAGGTAACATCCTCTTGGGATACATCCAGGCACTGTAGCAGGATGAGGGACTGCAGTGAGTGGAGGCCTCTCTGGTTTCAGCTGTGTGAGATCCCTCAGTCTTCCTGGGTGTTTCTATCATCACTAAACAGGTAGCACGTGCCCACTAAAATCTGTGAGCATTGACTGAAATGATTGACTTTTATCCTTAGTAGATTTTTGTTTTGTTTAGTAATGAGATTTTTTTTTTAAATATTATAAACAGTAATTCAACAAATCAAAATCGCAACTGAACCAAAGAGAGATCTTGCAGAATTGTCCTTGTGTTTTGTGCATCTCTGCACAGGAGCTGGGTGTATCCAGCCGGGCACCAGAAATGTGTCTCCACCTTTTGTCTTCCCTTAGGAACGGCCCGTTGCCTGCCCTGAGCACCAGCAGCGACGTGGGAGCGGTAATTGGGATCCGTAACTGGTTACGGCTGCCTCTGGGAAGGTTCGCTGGGACCACCCTCTCTCCCGTCTTGTCTTTCCCACCCTCTGCTCGCGACTGAGCCCTGAACAGCCCCCGGCCGGATAATCCGCCGCGGCACAGGAATTCAGGGACGGTCTGTGGCATTTCTGTATCAGCACAGGGAAGCTCCGTGCCCGCGGCTGGCCCCAATGCTCTCGCAGGTCTCTCTCGGCCCTGATGAGCACTGCAGGTCTTGCGCTCCCTATCCTGCAGCTCCTCGGGGCTGGATTGAGTGGGAGAAGACACTGGGAGTGCGCTGCAGACACCTCAGTGCCGGGGCTGGTTTGGCAGCAGGCAGGGACATCCCGCTGGGACATCCCGCTGGGACTTCCCGCTGGCTCCTTCCCAGCGCCCCTGGGCACCCCTGGACCCGGCTGGCTCCCAGCCTGTCCCCAGTCTCAGCAGCTGCCACGGGACTCAAGCTGCGCAAGGGAAGGTCCTAACCACCCGCACCTGGTTTGGACACAAACCTGTCCCTCCAGACCGAGGTTGCTCTGAGTGAGGAAGAGGAGGGAGGTGCAGCGAGTGGCCGGGACGGGTTGCCCCAAACCTTTCCTTTCGCTTGGGTGGGAGAGGAAATCTGCCCGGTTTTAGAGAGGGAGAGAGGCACAGATGGGCAAGCGCCGTCCGACCCTTCACACTCCCAGTCCCTATCTCCTCTGCCCCCTCTCCCTCCGACCCTGGCTCCAGGGCCCGGGGCTGGGCGGGGGATGCAGGGATGAGAGGAGCAGCCCGCGGGCTGCCACAAGCACCGGCGGCAGGGAAGGAAGATCTCCTCTGTCCTGACCGCACCAATTTCTTGGCGAGGTCAGAGTGGCTCTTGCTCAGCGCGTCCCGGGTGACGAAGGCAGGGGACAGGGACAGCCGGGGCAGGTCGTGCCCCTTCCCGAGAGAGCGGGTCCGGGCTGCTGAGGCCGCTCCACCCCTGGCTGAGCGCAGGGACGATGCTGAGCGCAAACCCTGCCCGGAGCCGCTGCTCCCCGAGGCTCCGCAGCCCTTCTGGAGCTCTCGGTTGCCAGGACCCGGCCGGGTGGCTTCAGGTGACCGTGGAGCCTGGAGCGAGGGGACTCTCTTCCCCCGGGGGTGGCACTGCCCCTGCTCCTCCGGATGTCCCTCGGAAGGGAAGCACAGCCCCAAAGCCCAGCCTTGGGAGCCACCTGAGCGCGGCCACCCCCGGGCACTGCTCCGGGAGCCCCGCGGGCACCGGCGGTGCTCTGCTCCTAAATCACATCTCGGGCCACATAATCCTGACTTCATGCTTTTTCCCAGACAATATCTTTCCATATAATCTTAATGATTCCTGCTGCAATAACAAATAGGCAGCCCTGAGAATAACTTCACACTTAATTGCTTGTGCCAAGAATCTCACCACTTGGTCCTTCTCTGGGTGTTTTCCCTCCAATCCATCTGCACAAACAGAAGTGGGCCAGTTCCGTGCCTCAGGAATGAGGAGATAAAAAGGCAATAGTTTATTTTCCCACCAAAGCTAGAAGTATTTTATAGAATTTGCAAAAGTTTTTGTTTCAGGAAATTTCATCATGTCTCCAGAAAAAAAAAAAGCACCTAATTGGCCTCAGGTTTTCTTACTCTCTTTTCATTTTTGTAATATGAGGAGGTCTAGGTCATCTCAAGGTCACTGCAGTTAGTGTTGCTTTAGTGCACCTCTGAGGATACCTCGTTTCTGCAGCAGTTTTTCCTTGAAAAACAGCCCCAGCCTGCTCCTGTAACAGCCACTTTCCTTGGCAACCAGTTGCATTCCTTCAGCATATGGAAATATTTTTTAAAACACATAACATATAGGGCTGCTTGTAGGTGAAATTCTCCAACAGAAATGGAGCAAATGCTTCTAAGCCCTTTGAATGGTGCTGTAAAAGAAAAGCTTTTAACAGAGAACTGCTATTTCCCATTATCTACACTGGGATCTTGATGTCAAAATAAAATGCTGGTGGTTATCAAATTAATAAAAATGTTTTTCTTGGGAAAATTTTAATTTTACCACTCTCCCAAGGCTTCCTGGTGTGTTGCCATGTTGGTTTACATGGCTTTAAGTGGTGAGGTCATTCCAACCTGGGGTTAGCATGGTGTTTTTTAGTCTATCTCAGTAAAGCTGTGGATTCCAAATCTTATGTTTTAGAAAAACTTGATATGTAGTATCTTGAAAATGTAACAAATGCTGAGTCTGCATCTGCTGGTGAAAAAGAGTTTAAAAGAAAGAAGTCTTTGTACCTGAATGACCAGATTTTTTTCTGAACAGGTAAGGCCAAAAAAGAGAGGAGGCACCATCACAGAATCCCAGAATGGTTTGGGTTGGAAGGGACATTAAAGCTCATTCAGCTGAGCTGGATCCATGCCCCGAGTTACTGCTCAAGGTTTTTCTTCAGAGGGACCAGCCCAGGCTGGAATTATTGGGCATTTCAACTGCAGATTTAAAGCAAACCTGATGCTTTCTACAAGTACAAACCCCCCCCCCCCCCCCCCCCCCCCCCCCCCCCCCCCCATTGCCTTCATCTGAGCTGGTCCCTTTGTGCTGCTGCTGTCAAAACCTGGCACAAATTTGCAAATTCACCAAGGAAAAGCCAAATAAAAACGAAAACTGGAGGGGAAGCCTGGGCACGTGTGTGGAGGGAAAAGCTCCTGGTCCCTGTTCCTTTACACAACAGAGTATTTCAAATTTGCTGAGGAAGGGCAAACACCTGGATCTAGGGGGAAGATAAATGGAGAGGATGGAGCAGTGAGATCCTCAGGGATCTGCCACAGCCCTGTGCATCTTCCCAAGCCTTGGGAGGCCTCAGGGTAACAGGGAGCAGCTGCCAGAGCCGGGCACAGCCCACAGAGCTGACACAGCTGGGCCAGGTGCAGCATCTGCCAAATTCCTGATGGCAGCTCCGGCCTGCCAGGTGGGGAAAGGACCCCAGAACTCAGTGATGCCACATCCAGGAAATTAATTACAAGCAGGACTTGGAAAAAGTTGTTGTGGGAGTGGTTGTGTTCCCATAGGAGAAACTTTTTTTTCAGGCAAATGCGTGTCAAGCAGAGCGCTGGGCTGGACCCTGAGGCTGAGGGATCTCTGTGTTTGTTGGTAAAAACAAAAGGGAGAGCCTGTGCTGCAGCTGGAGTCCCCTGCTGGGGGTTCCTGCTTCCCAGATCTGCCCTTGCAGTCCCTCTGGCACAGTGTGGGGGGTGCCTGTGCTTGTTCATCCTGAAAAATACATTGTCTTTTCTCTAGCAACACCCTCATTGCTGTGGGAGGAATTGTGCCAGTGCCATGGGCAGGGACACCTCCCATTATCCCGGGCTGCTCCAAGCCCTGTCCAGCCTGGTATTGGGCACTGCCAGGGATTCAGAGGCAGCCACAGCTTCTCTGGGCACCCTGTGACAGGTCTTCCTATCTTACGGGGGAATTTCTTCCTCAGTAATCTCAACCTACTCTCAGTTTAAACCCACTCCCTCTTGCCCTGTCACTCCAGGGCAGGTCCTGATGAATGGTCCCTCTCCAGGTTCCTTGCAGCCCCTTCAAACCCTGGCAGTGGCTGTGGGGTCTCCACACAACCTTCCCTTTTCCAATTCTCACACCCAGCTGGGTTTTTGGTGAGCATAGAATGGTTTGTTTGCACCTTCTGCTTCATCCTGAACATGTTTTGTCTTATTAGGCAAATAATAGAACTGGAAAAGACACCAGTAACAAATCCCAAGATTTTCTGTGGATGATTTCCTGTAAACACTCATTTCTAGGAGTCTGCTGGTCATAACTGACTGAACACCCCAGCCCAGTGAGCTTCCTTCTCAGAGTGCTGGTGAATTATTTGCCCTGACTTGCCTTGGCTGTTTTCTGAGGGTGATTAATGATGTACCTTGGGTGCTCTTCTCTTGTTTTGCTTTATCTCTCCATGATCGGAGAACTGAAACAAGAGCAGTGAAATGAGGAAATTCAAGTTGCCACTTGGACTTCCAGCAGGAATTGCAGAGCCAGCACACATTCATGGGAGAGCTGGCGAGACTCTCACTTCTTGCAGCACCTCTGTGACCTCCTGGCAGTTCCTCAGCCCACTACTGAGTGTTTAACACAACCCAAACCTGCTGGGCCATGCTCCTTCCCAGCTCTTGCAAGCACAACAGGCATCCAGATGATCTTCCTTTTTAAGGAAAATCAACATTTTCAGGAACCTCATGGACTGGATGTGTGTCCTTTTCCTCAGCCAGGGCTGTGGTATGGTGTGAGGACAGCACAGAACTCCTGAGAGCCACAGGACCAGAGCTTGAGGGCAATGGCAACACAAACCCAAGGCAAGCTTTAATGTAGCTTATTCTGAGACAGTTCATGGTCACCTGTGCCACACCAGGGGCTTTGTTTCTCCACCCCTGAGGGGAGCTGAGCACAAATCCAGCCCCATCCATTCCCAATAACCCAGCCCCCAGTGGCCACAGGGTTGGCCAGGTTGTGTCTGGGCTGGCCCTGGGATTTCTCCTCAGCTGAGCCCCTCAGGCACATGGGGCTGCTCTGGGCCGGCTGTGCCGAGGGAAGGGCTGGGCACCACTGGGGACAGCTTTGAACTGAAATGGAATACGATGCCCCCAGACCCAAGGCAGAGTTCAGAGGCAGTGGCCAGTGCAGCAGTTGAAAGTCCAGCTCTCAGCAGGCTGCTCAGAGAGGCCAGGGTCGGTATGGAAATGTTCTCATTTTTCAGACCTAGCAATGAGTTCTGTGCCATCCTGTGGTGATTTCAGGGCTGGCAGAGATGTGGAGCTGCATTAGCTCCTGTCCCAGCTCCAGGCAGGGAGGAGCTGAGGTGTGTCTGCTGTTCACACACAGCAGAAGAACAGCTGAGTTCTGGACTCACACATCCACAAAAATGGCATTTTGGTGTCACAAAGGGCTGTCACAGCTCCTATGAAAAGCCTGGGCTGAACCTGGAATGCCAGAGCCAGGTTGCACATGGAAATGGGGGTTTGGAAGCCAGACCCAAAGGAATGGATGTGGGGGATCTTGCAGTCCAGGCTGCATCCCTGGTCCCAGGGATGAGACTTGGATCTGCAAACAGAACCACTGCAACATCTCACCTGTGTGAGATGATTCTGCACCTGCTTGGTTAAAAACCATCCACGATGCCCCTCCTGAGCCTTCTCTGTGCTGCTTCCCTTCCTGCAAAACAAACAGGAACTGAGCTGGGGGGAATGCTCTCGTGGCAGTTCTACACAGAACAAAAATGCACATGCTATCTGGCATCTGCTTCTTTTCCCCAATAAACTGCAAAATCAACACACACAAATATGTTTATGTGAACAGGCCAGAAAAACAGCTGGTTCATCAAAGCAGAGGGGCACACTTGGCTCTGCTGGGCCAAAGTGCAGCAGGCTCCCATGTATTTATAAAGTGAGGAAGTAGAGCATATTTGAACATGCAGGTGTATAAATATTCCTGCCAGACCTGCTGGAGTGTTTGAAGTCTCCCTGAAGCCGCTGGTCTGACTCACCCCTTCCCAGGGAATGGTGCCCTGGGGGGAGCTGCTCTGCCAGCCTAGAGCTGGCACCTCTGCAGCCCTGGACAGCCATGTCCAGAGGTACTGTGCCCAGGACACCCCAGCTCTGTCCTCCTGCAGGCCCTGAGGCCAAGGCAGGGCTGGGTGAAGCTGTCCCAGGCTGGAAGGGTTGGGGTGGCTGCACAGAGGTGCTGCAGGCAGATGTGGGGCTGAGCATTGGTTTCCTTGGCCTGGCACCCATGGAAGGAGGCTGCAGCTTCCTTGCCAGTGTGGAAAATCTGGCTCAGTTCTGAAGCCTGGACTTCAAAGCCAGTGGTTCCACTCATTGTTAAACCCCACCAGTAGTCCTGAGCAGAGCAACAGTGCTGGCACAGGGAAACAAAGTGCAGATGCAGCCCAAATATTCTGTCAGATGCTTCCCAGCCCTGCCTTCCTCTGGGTGCTCTCACTGCTGCACACGGGAAAGTAAATCCTTTCATAACAGAGCACATGCACACCCCCAGCCCAGGCACACACCTGCACAGACAGAACCCAGCACAGCCTTCCCCACAAAGCTCCTGGAATGTTTCTGTGCACTGTGGAGCAATCTGGGGCTTTATCTAAGCTGCAACCAGCCCAGCACAGGCTGATGTGCTTCTACAAAATGAGTTTCCCCAAATTTCAGGTCCTTTTTTGTGTGTAAATGGAGTGTCCAAAACTAAATAAAACAATCATTGACATATTTTCTTAGTTAGAGACTTTTCTTTTTGTCAAGTAGGCCTTCTACATGGAAAGTTTAGCGTAGAATCATAGAATGGTTTGGGTTGGAAGGGACCTTAAAGATCATCCAGTGCCACCCTTGCCATGGGCAGGGACATCTCCCACTGTCCCAGGCTGCTCCAAGCGTGGCCTGGGACACTGCCAGGGGTCCAGGGGTGTTTGAGTGACGTGGGCTATAAATAGCCTTAGACAGAATCTTGATGTAGAAAATTGACAATAATTATTTCTCTGGTTTCTGGTGAAGGAGCTCCCTAATATGAACAATATTCCCATCAGGATAAAGAAAGTCAGGAATTTTACCTTATAATGTGAGCTGAAGAAATGACCCATGGGTGTTACCTGGTTGGATTTTTCAATCTTAGAGTTTATTTTCATTATTTTATCAGAATTTTCTAATTCTGGTAAGCTCTATGGAAGAGCTTGTCCAGCCTCCACTGACTCTCAACAATGGGATAACAACCCCTGACCTGGATCCATTCCCACATCCTGCCAGTCCCATCTGTCCCTCACTCATCATGGCACTGATGAAAGCCACTAGATGTCACTGCTATATTGCACTAATGAAGTTAAAATAATATTTTTCTGGCAATAAATGTCCTGACTCATAAGGAAGTTGGTTTATAAAAGCTGTGGATGGTTTGGATTCCTTCCAGTTAAAAAACAAAACAAAACTTCTTTTTCTTTTCTTTTTTATTTCACTAAAAATATTGGATCCAAGTTCAAAACAATTTCACAAATAACATTGATTTGTATTTTAAAGGAGGAATACTTTGAAGTTAATACCAAGTAAAGAAACGTGGTCTGTGGCTCTGTGAATTAAGATGATGGGAAAAAATTATATCTGAAGGTCTGCAGTGCTAAAGATGAGGCTTAACTAAAGGCAGGGCTGGAGATGGTCAGGAATACTCCTGTTCCTGTGCTCAACAGAGAGGGAGGCAAAGGGCCGGTGAAATAACAGTAATAGCAGCAATAATATTGTATTAATGTGCCTTTCATGTCCCAGGCTTCCCACTGCAGGGCAGGACAATCATCCCTTCACTCAGCAGCAGCAGGAACCGCCCTTGGCAGCTGCCAAACATCACTTTGGGAGGGTCTGCTCCAATCCCAAACACCATCAGGGCCTTTGGGGAGCAGGTGAAGTGCATTTTAATGGACCAGCTCGGGGTTTGCCCACAGTGCTGGGGCTTACTCGGATTCTTTCATCTGTTTATCTCTTCTGTGAGGGGAGCATGCTTTGGGTTTGGGTTTTGTGTTTCAAGGCTTTGGTTATTGAAAAAACTGGTAGGTGAGCTCAAAATTTAACTGCTTCTGGGAAGAAATGTAACGTATCTCAAGTGGCTACCTGAGGCTTCCTTCCCCAAATGAATCCATGGGTTTTTCTCCTGATGTCACCTAGGACAGAACTAACTGCAGCAGGTAATGAACATCCTGAACTCTTGATAGTGGAAGATGCAGAGATTGTCCTAAAGTCTAATAAGAAAATGCTCAGAGGAGGTAGAGCCCCTGTTATTTGTCATGGGAAGCTTTTTTGAAGATGAAAAATGCAAAGCTCATTTGGGATGGGATGAAGGGTGGGATGGGATGAAGGGTGGGATGGGATGAGATGGAAGGAGTACCTCTGCCCCATGGGATTTCTGCACCAGCTCTCTACCAGTAAGTGACCTGGACACGTTCATGCCCTTTAGGAGCCAGCATTTTGTTGTGGATGTGAGAACACAGATTGGGAAGGCAGCCATTTCTGAGCCTGTCCCCACTCCTTCAGGATTTTTTTTTTTTTTTATCCCAGTAGAAGGAGCTGAAGTTATTGGCAATTTACTAAGAACTATTTTTCACTGTGAGGAGGAGCCTGAGTGCAGCTGCAGCTGAGCAGGACCCCATCCCTGTGCCTGGGAGCAGGAAATGTGGCTGCTTTGGGATTCCTGCCCATGAGGATGGAGAAGAACCATGCTGTCGGTACCTGTGGGAGGGAAAACAATCGGGGTTCTTGGCAGGAGTGGGTTTACTCTGTGTCCTCTGTGGAATGTGGGTGTGAAATGAGTGTAACCCATGCTCCGGGTTTTGTCCACACAGGAGCAGCTCCTTGGCTGTCCTGGACCAGCACCAAAGTGGGTAAGGTGCTCTCTGAAGTGGCTGGAGCTGGGCTGGACTGCACAGCCTACTGTGCAGGGGAAGTGCCTCCTGTGTATCTGCTCTGCCCCAGTGATGCTTCTGTTCTCATGTTAATTAGCAGAACTGGAGTGGGTGAATTTCTGTTTTGGGAAGCACTTGGGGACTAATGGTGCTGTATCACTGCAGGCTCTTATTAATCCAGCAAAAAACTCATCCAGAGCCATGCCCAGACACCCAGGCTAACTGGAACTGGAAGGAAATATCTCCTGATGGGCAGTGCTACAGAGTTTGTGTGTTCCACGTCCAGGTAAACTCCCAGCCGGAGCAGGACTGAGACAGAGACACACAGAAAGGCAAGAATAACTCAATTCCCTGGCTCAAGTTACTGACAAAGGCATGAAAGCCTCAGCCTGGAGGATAAATTATGAGCTATCAACCCAACCAGAGCCATAATAAGAAGGGAGGAATCAGATGAGTAAGGCAATAGGGGAAAAGCAAACACTGTGGGTAATGGCAACACGAGGTTGGTTCCCTAGAAGTTGTCTGACCACATAAGATAGCACAGCTCAGTGGCTGGGGCTGGGCCCAGTGTCTAGAGAATAAATCAAATGGGTTTTTTGTTGTTGATAAAACATTCTCTCCACAGCAGATGGATTTAATATTTCCTGGATCCATACTGTTCAAGCCCAGCAGTGGGGATGCTTTTCCAGGTCTGCACTATTGATAGCTTTGTTTTCAAGGGGTGCAGACTCTGAGAGTTCTCCCAGGACTTGTTGCTATAAACTGTGGTTTTTGCCTCTCTCTCTCCTTCGATTCCTTCCTCAGCTTATTGACTTTCTTTACTCCTGATCCACTTCACTTCCCTCGGCCCAGTTAATTCCTCCCACACTTCCCCCCACTTCCTTCTCCCCCCTGCTCCTCCTTTCCTGGCACTTCATGCTCTCCTGCTCAGGGTGTGGGGACCACGGCTTGGGAAGAAATCCTTGACTGTGGGAGTGTGAGGCACTGGCACAGGGTGCCCAGAGCACCTGGGGATGCCCACTGGGTTCTGTGCATGAGCACATCCAGCTGCCACAAGATCCTGTAAATCCATAGGACTTGAGGTATGAGCACTGCCAGCATCCTCAGTGGAGCTGTGTGATCTGGCCCAGGCTCTGGACACAGGGAGATGTGAAGGATCTGGGCTAAACCCCCCAAAGGCTTTTGCCCATGGGAATTTGCATTCCGCCCTCTCTCCTCTTTCAGCTCTGTCAGAGGGACTGGATTTGCAGTGAACCCAACGTTCCACTCTCTGAATAAACTGTGGGTGCTCTTCCTTCTGCTTTGTCAGGCTCAGTGTGCTCTGGAGGGGACCAGAGAGGTTGATTTGGTTGGGATTGTCTTCAGATAGAGAATCTTAATTCCAGACAAGTGTGGGACCTGGCACAGCCCAGGAGTGTGAGAGCTGTCTCCTGCCCTGGCCAAGGGCACTGTTCCCACCACAATGAGCTCTAATTACACAAGCAGTTAATTGAAGTGGCAGGAGGACTGACTGCCTGGGAGGGAAGGTGAGCTTTGGATGTGGAGAAAACATAAAATGGTCCTTAACTGGCTGTGAATCCTTCAAAGCCCCTCTTTACACACAAAATATATTGACCACAAACAAGTCAAGAAAAGAGCAACCACTTTATATGCCAAGTGTCCCAGCAGTTCTGTAGGATCAATCCTGCCCCCATCCTGAGCCAAAGCTTAGATTATATTTTCAGCAAAAACTTGTATATACAATTAAGAGTCAAGTTTATCCTCCCATGCTCTTTGCTGTCCTTCAACAGTAGAAAAGGGAATCACTGCAAAATTTGAGTAACTGAAAAAAACTTAGCTGTTAGGGATTAGTGGTTTATTTATTTTCTCAACTAATTCATTGAGAGAAGCTGAATTTAATGCTTTACTCAGCCTGTCAAGCCTTCCTCCTCGTCTCCTCCAGCCCACTTCCCCTGAGTTCAGCACTTCCTGCAGGTAGATGTGGTGCTGTTCCACAGCACTGTTGTTCCACAATGACTAAGTTCTCCTGAATTGTGTTACAGTTTAATAACAACAGGAATTAGGTTTGCTGCTACCAAAACCATTTTATTATGACACATCCAAAGACATGAAACCCTCTTGTGCAATAATAAGGGGAAAAAAAATCTTTCCATCCACTCATAGAAAAGAAGCCTCAAGAGATCAGTGCTATAATAAGAAGAAAATAAACATGATTCAGTTTAGAAAAATGCAGCTAATGTGTCTAAAGGAAACTGCAAGTACTTAATCAAACAGGGATTTGGGAAGCAGTGTTGTTAAACATGACCTGGGAGTTACAGGGAGACAGCAAATGAGATATTAAACAGATAATTAGGCTTTTTGCTGAAATGGCACTGTCAGCATGGGATTTGGGATATTGTGTTCAGCTGTGTGCATCCCAAATGGATGGGAGGTACAAGGGAGTTGTGTGGATTGAGTAGCCACAAAATACACAAGTGAGGGACACAAAAGAATTGGAAAAGAAATGGGGGAAATAATTCATAAGAAAGCACATATTGCGAGTTTGACTAAGGGATGGCACAAGGAAAGGTAAAGGATTTCAAATATGGGGAAGCCCTAAAGGGAAGAGGAGTCATACAGGAAAACATGAGGGAGAATCTGAAGGGTGTGAGGAAAGACAGTTACAGGTTGGCAAGCAAGAAAGGACTGTGAGACCTCTTAACACTCATACCAGCTACTCCATCCTTTCCTTTTATTTCAAACAAGTACATTGCAGGACCAGGAAATACTGGACTAGCAGCTGGAGTAACTTTGGGCAGAAAGAGGAAGAAAGGCTAAGGAAGTAGAAGTGAGGTCAATCTGTAAGCTCAGGGCTGATCCAGTCTCACCCCACTGATGCACTTTGGGGTTTCCAGGTCCCAGCTCCAGCAGGTCCAAAGGCTGGGTCATGTTTAGTGGGATTTATTCAGTTCTCTTATGGAAGTGCTGTGAACTTTCTGACTGGGGCAGTGGCTGACACTGGAAAGATTCCTATTCCCTCCAAAGTTCGGAAGACCTCCTCTCCTCACCAGTTCTTCCAGTCTTGAGCTGCTCAGAGCTCCTCAGGGCTGCTGCTGCTCCTGAGGGAAGGATGGCCAAGGTGCAGGGGCACATGTGAGCACAGTGTTTCTTCTGCTTTGGTACTGCAGCCCCTCTGGCCAGAGATCAGAGACGAAGAGACAATCTAAAACTGTTATTGGTAACAAAAAGTTAAAGGAATCTTTTCAAACTTTACAGTGAAAGGTTCACTTTGATTCACATCTGATTTCTCCAGCTTATTTGCACAGCTTTCTTTATTACATGGGGTATCAGATGAAAAATAAAATTGCTGATACCTGGGAGACTTTGGGGCTGGTTGTGACCTCTGTTTGACCTGAGTAGGAGCCACAGAAACAGAAAATTGAAAGTTTGCAAGAGCCTGGGGAGCATGGGAGCTGAGCCATGACCTGCAAGTCCCTCTTGGTGGCTCCTGGACATGACAGTGGAGCAGAGGGAAGAGAATCAACACAACCCCACACTTCCCTGGGAAGGGAGAGCTCCCTGGGAATCAGCACCTCCCTGCCAGGTGCAGGGTGCCAGCCTGAATTCCTGACATAGCAGCCTCCCAGTCGCAGGCAACTGCCAATGGAGCTCTGGCCCAGCCAGGCCAAACAAAAAGTTCCTCTTGAATATTAAAATTAGAAATAAGATCTTGCTTAGCTGGACATCACAGTGGGAGTGGTGGCTCACACGGGTGTGGGGTGGTTCTGACGGGTTTAGGACTCTCTCCCCTCCTTTCTAGGGCTGCAGGTACCTGCCCTGCTCTGGCCTGTCACAGTTCTGCTAGTTCAGGACTGCCCAGCACAGGGTCTGGCTCTGGGAAGCAGCAATGCTGCCTCTGCTTGAGCATGAAAAAAGCAAGAGGGAGTTTCATTTTTACTTAAATCTTTTTTAACAGTGCTTTGATGAGGCACTGAACCTCTAATGTACATGTTGCTTCTATCTCTTTGGGGACAGGGATGTAAAGAAAGGGGTTGAGGAGCTTGGGGGAAGCTAAGCAGCAGAGCCTGGTGTCCTGTGGAGTTGTCCAGAACAAGAAACGTATGACTTAGAGAAAAAGTACTGAAGTTTAAGTACTGTTTGTAGCACAAAAAAGGTCGTTGTTCCATAATAACTTCCATCAGCAAAATGGCAAAGTTCTCTGCCTGGATGGAAATCCCCTGTGTCCTCACGTGCAGGATTTTGGTAAGAGGCAGATGGTGGCAGGCACACTCTGAGAGAGGCCCTTGGTCTGTGCCTCACCCCAGCATTGGTCACCGCCCACCTACAACAACAGGGCTTGGGTAGGCTGGGCAATGAAGTCTGCAGCTGGAAATAAAAAAACAGCCTGAAGCCAAGACTTGAGTGACTCTGGCTGTTAATGGACTTGTCCCCAGGGCAGATAAACGGTGATGTGCACCAAAAGCAAAATTTGTTCTTTCACAGTTCAACTATTTTAGCTTCGATTAATAAAAATGCAGCAGATTTCTGCATCCCAGCAGAGCCTGATTTCTCTGTCACTGTGGAACAGTGAGCACTTAAAGCTTCGTCATCATCTGAGCCTGGCTTGGCCAGGGAACTCTGCAGCTGCAGCTCTGAGAGCAGCATTAAGCCTGGCTCTGAGATATGACTGTAGTGGGACTTTGTGGGGTGGGAGGAGTGGTTGTTAACTTGAATTGCAGACTTTTGGGCTATTTTCTCTTCGATTCTTGGTGGTGAAATATTCTTTCCTCACTAAACCTTCACCCTGCTCCAGTCCAGGCACATGAGTATGCAGGGGATGGCACTGCCCAGCGCGGGTGCCAGCTCCCTCCTGCCACGGCTGGGATGCTCCTGGGTATGCAGAACCAGCAGGGTTTGCCACTGGGTGAGACTTCTACATCAAAGAGCTTTATAAGCAGAACCTCCAATGTGTTTGAGGTTTGCCCATCACTGCAGGATACTTCCCAAGAGCATATTTGCTCATTAAAAAGCAGCCAGACTTGTTTCTGAAGGCATTATGGTTTGTTTGAATCCGAGGCTGCCTCCAGGATCAATGGGAGTGTGCTCTTGGAAAGGGTTGCACAGAGATGGGGAAACCTCAAACATTTTGGAGGTTCAGTTTAGAAACCTCTCTGGTTTGGAAGCCCACCAAAAGCATGTCATGAGATGGTTGGAAGACTGGGTGGGGTTTACATCTGAGGATAGAGTGCAAAAGTGAGAATTGTTTAGCTTGGAAGAAGAAAGGGTTGGAGAGTATGTGAGTGAGGTGCTTAAGAAAGGTACTGTGAAAACTAATCCACTCCTCAAGTTAACTTTTCTCCCCAACATGAGAGCAAGGGGTCATTTAGCAAAAAATGAAACGGAAATTATTTTATCATGGACCATTTAGCTGGACTACTTAGAAGTCCTGATCCCCAAAGGCAAAGACAGGAACTGGTACAACAGCTTGATTTAACAGAAATGCCATTGAGTTTGAGACTCTTGTGTTCCCCTTAGCAGTTTTCCTTCTGTGTGATTTGCCTGAGAAGGTTTTACATGAATTGGGCTCCTCAGCACAGCAGGGACAGGAGCTCCTGGGGCTGAGGAAGGGCCTGGAGCAGCTCCGTGCCCAGGAGAGGCTGAGGGAGCTGGGGCTGCTCAGCCTGGAGAGGGGCCCTCAGCCCCGTGTGTCCCTGGGTGTCCCTGGGTGTCCCTGGGTGTCCATGTGTGTCCATGGGTGTCCCTGGGTGTTTCTGTCTGTCCCTGTGTGTCCCTGGGTGTCCCTGGGTGTCCCTGTGTGTCCTTCGGTGTCCCTGGGTGTCCCTGGGTGTCCCTGGGTGTCCCTGTCTGTCCCTGGGTGTCCATGTCTGTCCCTGAATGTCCCTGTGTGTCCCTGTCTGTCCCTGGGTGTCCCTGTCTGTCCCTGTGTGTCCCTGTCTGTCCCTGGGTGTCCCTGTGTGCAGGGATGGCTCCGAGCAGGCCCAGGCTCTGCTCCAGGCCCAGCAATGGCTCCAGAGCCACGGGCAGGGTCTGGGCCCAGGAATTGCCCCTGCACAGGAGGCAGAACTTCTGCCCTGGCAGTGCCAGCCCTGAGCAGATTGGGCACAGGGGCTGTGGAGTGTCCCTGCCTGGGGATATTGCAGATATTGCTGTGCCCTGAGCTCTGGGATGGCCCTGCTGGAGCAGGGAGGTGGCACCAGGTGAGCCCCTGTGGGCCATTCAGCCTGATTTCACCCTGGGATTGTGGGAATTAGAGAGGGGAATCAGACCTAATTGATAGCATTTCACTCAACAGGATTCAATCCAGACATCAGGCTTTTCTTCATTTTTACAGTATTATCCTTGATATCTGGTGTACAAATACACGCAGATTTCTTCAGAATTTTCTTGTACATAGTGGGGTAACAGTATCTTAAATCAGACCAATATCTGTGTAATGGTTCAGTGACAACATCAGGATTTCCTTAGAGTCACAGCTCAATATAAGATTCAACATCCCAGAACAGGAAAGGCTTTGCAGAAAATTTTACTGCAGTTGTGAAAAATACCAAAATTATACCAGCCTCAGGATCTGACCTAGCCCAGATTTTTGTGTGGCTTTGACAGACACAGCTGGGACAGTCTTGGGAATGTTCAGACATTTAACAGTGACTTTGTGTCACTGATGGGATTTTTGAAAGTACTTACATGACCAAATCCAGTCAGGAATCCATCATCGATGGATGGAAATGTTGACTAGGTGTTTATATCTCAAGAGCTTATAGACCAAAAATCACAATTGTCTTCTAATGAACCTCCCGATAACACAACAGATAACCAGCAGGAAAGGGGACCTTGTGCTGGCAGGTTCATTTTTAAGATTATCAGCCAGAAAAGACAATGTTACAGCCTGCCAGGGCTGGAATAACACATGGGTAATGGATACAGCAATGGGATCCCTCTCTGGGCCAGGTATGAGATGGGATTTCCCGAGCTCAGACTCTTGTAAATCCCTGTGATGAATGAACTCACCACTGGATGTCATTGTTTCTCTATAGGAAAGCGTCGGGGACACTTTTATTTGGCAGTAAAACTGTTTTTATTGTCTGGGGTTTTTTCTCCCCCAAATAGCAAGCCCCACATGCGGGACATTCAGGTGTTTGGCACCTCTTCCACTTGGCTGCAGCCAGCCCAGGAACCAGATTACGCCTCCTGTTTTGCTAGGGCGGGGTGGGTTTGCAGCCCTGTGATGGATACGGTCTCTCCTCAGCCCCGCAGCCTGCGGGCCAGATCGTCAGCTGGTGTAAATTGCGCTGCTCGGAGGATTCCAGCGGCGGGGCCAAGGCAAACAGCCGGGGAATCCAGCCCGTCCTGCGGCTCTGAGCCCCTTCCAGCCTAGCCAATCCTTCCTGCTTCCTCCAACACCTCCCTCATGTTCCCACTCCCACCTTTCCCTTAATGTTCTCTACAATAGACTGAATCCCTTTTTTCTCCTTTCCAGCTCAGTTCACCGTTTGAAAATCTCACCCAAATTATGACGTCGTCGATTTTCCATGTTCTTTCTGCTCTTGTTTGTGTTACCTTTAAGATGCCCCTTCCAGGTGAAAATCAGCCTTAGGGAGAAGTGGTCAGCCGGAAAGGTAAACAAGTCATATAAACATAACCCAAAATCTTGTCCAATTTAACATCTACCTTGTCTTTTGGGTTGTTTTGGATTTGCTTCCTATCCCATCTCACTGTCAATTTTCCACAACAACTCCTTCACTTTAAAAAAATCTCAAAATATATCATAGAGTCAGGGAATATTCTGAGCTGAAGGGACCCACCAGCATCATCAGTCCAGCTCCTGGCCCTGCACAGACACCCCAACAATCCCCCCTGTGCATCCCTGGCAGCGCTGTCCAAAGGCTCCTGGAGCTCTGGCTGCCTCGGGGCCGTGCCCATTCCCTGGGGAGCCTGGGCAGTGCCAGCACCCTCTGGGGGGAGAACCTTTCCCTGCTCTCCATCCCAAACCTCCCCCTCCAGCCGTTCCCTCCTTCCCTGAGCTCTGCCCTCAGCTCCTCTGCTGCGGCTGTGCCGGCCCAGTGCCCTCAGCCGCTCCTCGGGTGGCCCCTCCAGACCCTGCCCCAGCCCCGGCTCCCTCCTTTGGACACTCTGGAGCAGCTTTGGATCTCTCTGATCCTGTGGCACCCAAACTGCCCCAGCACTGGGGGTGAGGCTGCCCCAGCCCAGAGCAGAGTGGGACAATCCCTCCCTGGGCTGATGTCCCCAGGACAGGGATGTCCCTCCTGGCTCCAGGGAACTGCTGCCTCAGATTTGTTCACCTGGCATCAGTCAGGACCCCCAGGTCCCTCTCTGCTCATTACATCGTCATTGTTGTCTTGGAGCCCACGCTGTAGTGTCCCTGATGTCTCCCAATGCTGGCAGGCAGCCTTGGTGTCCCTTAGGGAAAAATGCAGCTTTCACACTCTCTTCTATGCCTTGATCATCCAGAGATTTTTCTGGCTTACTCTTGATGGCATGCTGGTATATTTTTGGTATTTTTCACAATCACGGTACAATTTTTTGCAAAGCCTTTCCTGTTCTGGGATGTTGAATCTTATATTGAACTGTGACGCCAAGGAAATCCTGTTGTTGTTTTCACTGAACCATTACACAGAAGATGGTCTGATTTAAGATACTTTTACCCCACAGTATCTGTGTGTATTTGTACAGCAGATATCAAGGATAATACTGTTAAAATGCTTCATTCCAGGTGAATATTGTAAGATCCCTCTGAACATTTTTACAAAATTGGGTGCTACAACTCTTGTTTGTCTAAAGCTGGGTCGAGTCTCATTCCTTCAGAAACCTTCCCTGGAATATAGGTAGGGAGAAATTATCACTGTTTGAATTTTCAGTGCTTTGAGCAAAAAAACCGTGCTGGGATTCTGCTGTAAAAATAGCATTAGCACAGATTTTTAGGAGGGAGGGTAATGGATACATCCATCAACCAAGAAAAGATCCATATGTGTCTATCTTATGTATAAAAACACAAGGTGGGAGGGTTGTAAGAATATGCCTAATATCTTGGTGTAAGATGTGAAATGAAATGAAATGAAATGAAATAAATGAAATAAATTGAAATAAAATACTCTGAGTTAGAGACACCTTAGCTGCAGCTCTTGCCAGGGTATCAGATTGGCTCTGCCAGCCGAGCTTTCCTGGGAGGAATTCCATTTCTGTAATATCAGCCCATGGTGGTACAAATAACAAAAAGAAATGTGCATGTTTTCTGTAATTTTTCATACAACTGGCGGGTTTTCTTTCCTCTGATGCACAGCATACACTCCCTTTCCTGCTGGAGCAGAGGCCCCCACTGTCAACTCCAACTCTGGAGCAGTTTTCCTGCCTGCAGTGAGCTATAGGAGATGCTCCTGATCACAGTGGTTGGCTCTGGTTTGGACAGACACCCGGTAGAATTTGCTGCTGTAAACAAAGCTCTTCCACACAAATAAAGGAGGATGCTGCAAAGCACAACCTCAGCAGCAGTTTTGAACAAATCCCTGAGGTTTTATGAGCTGAGGGCACCTTCACTGTTCCAGAATGGACAGCTGTTAGCAGCTTTGTGATATCACCCCCAGCAGTGGTGATGGATGGGGGAAATTCTGTGCCAATGCCATGAAGACGTGTCACCGCAAACTCCTCACTGCAGCGCGGCCTCATTGGCCAGGGCCCTGTGGAACAAACCTCCAGAGTTATAAGTCACAAATATGAAGTCTTTAGGAAAGTTGGAGAAGCGCTTTACAAGGACCTTTATTTTTCCTGCTGTGGATTCCTTTCCTCACAGGATTCCTTTATGTCACTATGCTCCGCTGAGGGGAATAAAGAAGTCATTGTGTGTTCAGCTGGGTAGAACATTTCATATACATTTGAGGGGGTTGTTTCAAGAGAGGCAAACTGAAGAAGCACCAAATAAAGTAGAAATGCTTAATTAAAATGAATGGGGTTTAAATTCTACTGAAAAGAAAACATTTACGCAACTGACGACACAGAGAGCTGGGATTTATTTCTGCAGCAGAAGCACCTTGAAATTCCCCTGGGATTCACTGCCATTGTATGGGTGGCAGAAGACAATGTCCAGAACGAGACAGTGCCTGCCTGGAGGAGCCTCCTGACTAGCTGAAAAGAGCAGGAGAAGAGGGTGATGGTATTTACACTTGAAACATGGGGAGCAGAGACCTGGAAGAGGGGAAATAATAAACCGAAGTTTGCAATCAGTAAAGAACTGGGAGCAGATCTCCTGCATCTCAGGATGCTTCAATGAGCTTAGGCCAAAAGCTCATTCTGCCACTTGGCATTTGGATTGCTGGGAGAACAAAACATCACTTGTCAGTCATTTATAGAAGATTTATTTTTATGCTTTTAGGAAGCTAATAAACCAGATTTCTTCCATGTCCAACCTGGTCTTGGACACTGCCAGGGGTCCAGGGTCATCTGCAGCTTCTCTGGCCACCCTGTGCCCAGGCCTCGCTGCCCTCCCAGGGAACAATTCCTTCCCAATATCCCATTCACCCAACTCTCTCTTGGTGTGAAGCCATTCCCTCTTGTCATGTCACTTCAGGCCCCTGTAAAAAAATCTCTCTTCATGTGATGCCATATCCTGAGACATCAGGATGTCCTGCTGTATGTTTTGAAGTTAGTTCCTTTCCTTTTGAAATTCTGAGTTTTAATTATTGAGCCGACCAGTGAGAATTTGGTATGCATAATTTTGCTTTTATCTGGAAACCAATGCCTTGGGAAAAAAAAAATAAAAAGAAAGAAAAAGAAAAGCAAAGAAAAGAAAAAAAGAAAAGTAAAAGGCAATTAAAAAAAATCACCTTGGACCAGCTCTAGAGATAATTGAGATATGCAAACTAAAAAATGCCCACAGAAATCTGAACCTTGCGTGGGTACTGGGTTCTTTAGAAAACATAAAGCTTCTTCTACTTCCTATCAGAGAAGTGAGACTTCTTTTTCTGAGCAATGTCTCCTATTTCTGAGGGCCGATGCAAAGAACTCTGCTGGAGTTTTGTTGCAGACCCCAGACTTACAAACAGTCTGAAATTTAAAGGTATATAAGAAAGTTCAAATACTTATGTAAAATATTCCTAGAGAAACAGAGCTAAGGCAGTATGAAATTTTAGTCTTAAATACATTATAAATGTTGCTGGTTGTGCTGCCTGTAATTAAGCTTGTCTCACATTTCCCATTATAAACCCCAGTTTTCAGTGGCATAAATCTGTGCCAGATTTTAACTGTTTGGGCTGAAACTTTCCATGCTGAATGTCTGCCTCAGATGAATTGTTCGGAAAGCTTCAACAAAAAATTATTTCATCATTTCTGGGAATGAAATTAAGAGAAAAATATTTTCTTTTGCCCATGCAAACTTTCTGGCATTTCTAAGCTTTGAGTGCTGGGGCTGTAACCTTGATGTTTTTATATATGTATGCTTATGTTTCCTTCAGAAAGGAAAGTTTATAAAATAATGCCTACCTGGGTATATTTGGATAGCCGAGCAATGTTGAACTCAACATGAAAACTCTAAATAATTTAATTAGTTTGGAAATAATCTAATTACATTGATTTATTGTTTATCCCTGGGCAAATTGCTTGAGGCCTGACTTCAATGCCCTATCTTTCCTTAGGGACTAGACTATGGAATAGTTTTAAGATTGGTCTCTTAATTTAACTTTGAGTTCAATTCTTAGATACAAAGTGTGGTGGATACTCTCTTCTTCCCTGGCTATCAGGCTGATTTAAGGTTTACAGGCCATTTTTTATTTGATTTGTTGGAATTCACCCTCCTGTCACCCAATTTTAGTTCAGCAGGAGGCTCAGTCTCTGGCTGTTTGAAGGGGCATTAACCCTGGAATTGATTGCCCTGTGAGTCTGCAGATACAGAGACCAACCAGAAACATGATTTTAGCTGCATCTCTGATGGTTTCTACCAGCCAATATTTGACTTGCTGCTCCCCAAAAGAAACAAGACCACACCCAGCAGTTAGGAGTAGAAAAGAGGCATTTTGCAGCAGTTTAGGGGAGGACCAAAGGCTGAGGAGGCTGAGCCTTAGAAGGACAAAGCCCGGCTCAGGACTGGCTTAGCATTGTCCCCATCCCTCTGCCCTGTCTGTGCTTGGGCTGGGGAGACCCGGGGCTCACATGGAGGTGAGGAAAGGCTTGTGAAGGTGTGTGTGGGTCCATCCTGCTCAGCAGAGACACTCTGGGCTCCTGCTGCTGTTGGGAAGGTGCTCAGAAACTCTTAGAGTGACTTGTGCCTCTGGGCCACTGACAGCTAGGTGATTCATTTAAGGACATTTATTTATTGCTGCCCTCAAGGTTACCTTTATTTTTCTTGTATCTTTGACTTCACCTACTGGATACAATTTTTTAATGGAAAAAAAAAAAGAAACTTTCATGTTGACATGTTCAAGAAGTAATTAAGATGGATTTTTTTTTTTTTTTTTGAAGAGGAATCAGGCAGGTGTGGAAATTATATCAGTTGTTGCATTAGCATTATTATTTCAGGAGATTTTTAGTCGAACTGCCCAGGAAATCATTTTTTTTAAAAAAAAAAAGAAGGTGCCACTTGATCCATTTTTCTGTTCTATTGGCAAGAGCTGTGACAAGGATGAAATAATTTTCTGTCTCTGTGCTGCAGGCCCAAGGCAAGGCTTTCTTCCTTTCACAGCTTCTTGTGTAATTGTCTTTAAGTAAAATTAAGTGCAAATCTCTGGAGTTTGAGCAAAAGAACATCTCTATAAACAACCTTATCTTCCCCCTGAGGCTGATAGTGACTGCCCTCAGCCACAACTGCTGCAGCCCTCCCTCTGCTAATGAGGGCCACCAGGCATTTAAAAAAGAGGAAAAAAGGCTTTGCTCAGCCTATGGAGGCCGGAATTCCCAGAACAATAAACAGCGTTCCCACTTGAAAGGCTCCGGAGCAGGCTGGGGCTCTGTGCAGCAGCCGGAGCCTCCCCCGATGTCTCCGAGCTAGGAGCAGTGGATACTCCAGGGGAAGATGTTCGCAAGGAATTGCTCTGGGAATGTCTCACCCTCTTCCCAAACATTTCCCTGAGCTCGCTCTGCTCAGGGGCTGCTCCTGCGCTTTGCACTGCTCCAGAGCTCCATGATTGCTCGGGCCCAGGAGACCTGGAAAGGTCCTGCTGTGCACCTGTTGAGCACCGTGTCTGTCACAGCTAAGGGATCCCTCCTGTTCTCCATCCAGCCAAACACCAAACCAATTCTATGCCTTCACTCACTGAATCTCAATCCCTTTTGCAAGTGAGAAGTTTTGTTTTGGATGTGGTAAAATGCATCATTTGAAGAGCAGCACAAAATGCTTCACAAGACTCAATCCTTTGTTTTGGAGAAAAAGTGAAGGAAAATAATCTTGTAAGAGAAAGAAATGTAGGAAATAATTTTCAGCTCAACTCAAGGTTTGTGTCCTTCACTCACAGCAGAGCTCTAAAATTAAATGATGGGAAAGGTCCTTGCTCCCCTGCTCACCTGAAGGTGCTGCTCATTGAAGCTGCTGCTCCTGTCATTCCATCCATACCCCAGCAGCAGCTTGATCATGTCATGGAGTTTTCAACCCCCAAAATTCACCTTGCCCTTCTCAAACCAAGCAGGAGGTCCCTGCTGGGTTAGGAACTGTCTGGATGGCCGGGCCAGAGAGTAGTGAGGAACAGTGCTGCATCCAGCTGGCAGCCAGGCACCAGTGGTGTCCCCAGACCAGTGGGGCCTGTATTGGGGCCAACTCCGTTCAATATTTTTATTCATGGATGAGGGTGTTGAGTCTTTCATTAGTAAATTTGCAGACAACACCAAGCTGGGAGCATGTGTTGATCTCTTGGAAGGGAGAAGGGCTGTGCAGATAGACCTGGAAAAATTGGATGGATGGGCAGAATCCAATAGGTTGAAGTTTAATAAATCAAAGTGCCTAGTCCTGCATTTTGGCCACAATAACCCCCTGCAGTGTTATAGGCTGGGGAGGTGTGGCTGGACAGTGCCCAGGCAGAAAGGGACCTGGGGGTGATGGTTGATAACCGACTGAACATGAGCCAGCAATGTGCCCTGGTGGCCAAGAAGGCCAATGGCACCTGGCCTGTATCAGGAATGGCGTGGCCAGCAGGATCAGGGAGGTCATTCTTCCCTTGTACTTGGCACTGGTGGTGCAGCACCTTGAGTGCTGTGTCCAGCTCTGGGCCCCTCAGTTTAGGAAGGACCTTGAGATGCTTGAGCGCATCCAGAAGAGGCAACGAGGCTGGTGAGGGGCTGGGAACACAAGCCCTGTGAGGAACGGCTGAGTGACCTGGGGTTGTTTAGCCTGGAGAAGAGAAGACTCAGAGGTGACCTTATCACTCTCCACAGCTTCCTGAAAGGTGATTGTAGGCAGGTGAGAGCTGGTCTCTTTCACCAGGCAGCAACTAACAGAACGAGAGGATACAGTCTTAAGCTGTGCCAAGGGAAATATAGGCTGGATATTAGGAAAAGGTTTTTTACAGAAAGGGTAATAAAGTTTTGGAATGGTCTACCTGGGAAGGTGGTAGATTCACCATCTCTGGATGTGTTTAAGAAAAGACTAGGTGTGGCACTTGGTGCAATGGCTTAGCTGAGGGTAGGGTTGGGTTGGACTTGATGACCATGAAGGTCTCTTCCAACCTAATGATTCTGATTCTGATTCTGATTCTGATTCTGATTCTGATTCTGATTCTGATTCTGATTCTGATTCTGATTCTGATTCCGATTCTGCTCCAGCCACCCCCTGTCCTGAGCTGCCACTGATGCTGTTCCATGCAGTGCCAGTCTGGGTGGGGCAGGAGACCAGACTTCACACATGGATGTTTCCCATCTGCTTGAGGGTTTGGTTTCCCTCCTGGTGGAAATCCCTGCACTGCACTCCAGTCTAGTGCAGATCAGCCTTTGCATGTACATCAAGATGAAGAAGTACCCTGACAGGCCGCATCAAAATGTTATTGTAGGACGATAAAGCTCCAAGGCTGCTGGAATTCAAGGGGCATTTGGACAATGCTCAGGGTAGAATTGTTGGGGTGGCTGTGCAGGGGCCAGGAGCTGAGCTCTATAATCTTTGTGGGTCCCTTCCAATTCAGGATATTCCATGACTCTCTCATCAGTGGGTACCTCCCATGCCTGTCCTTGTGATGTGTCAGCTGCTTTTGAGAATTTAGGGCATGGACTCCACGTGCTGCTCTTCCCCAGTGTCCATCCCTTGCCTGTCTGTGGTGAGGGAGCTGAACTCCTTCACATGATTTGCTTTTGAGAAATGCCTGCTGACCATCAGTCATCTCTGCCTCTGGCTTCAAATGTTTGTGTAATGATTTGTTCCAGCATTTTTCCAAGAACTGAAGCAAAGTGAAAAGGCAATTGCAGCAGTCTCTGGAATTTTCAGATGCCAAGTACCCTGTGACACAACGCATCTGGGGTGGATCAGCTTCAACAGTGGATCCATTTATGTGCCCTCAGCTCTTCTCTCCAGAGCTAAACTGGACCACTTGGTCTTTCTCCTTTCTCAGTCTTGTCCCTTGAGTGTGTGGTAAGATATTTAATTAAAAAAAATGTGTCCCAGGCAACAAAATGCTGGGACTGATAGGAGTAGTTCAGGGTTTAACATGAAGTGTACAAACCTTACTGTAATTTCAGCTGGTGCAGCTTTTGGCCTCTTGTCACTGCTTATTATTGTTGGTTTGTGTTTAAAACAAAAGTACTAATTGCAAACAGAATGGGCTTGTTAATTGTTTTGGGGAACGAAACATCAAATACCCTCATTCTGCAGGCTGTAGCTGTTCCTGAAACCCATCCATGTCATATTTCTCTGCAGAGGTTGAAATATGTCAGGCAGGTGTTTCAAAAGTCCTTCTGCTGCAGGGAAATACACTCTGATGTAATCTGCCTAATTTGACTCTTTGAATTACTTTCAGGCACACTTGCTGTTTGTAATGGAAATAGCTCCCCAACCACTTCAGAGAGCACTTTGTAATGTGAGCTGGTAAAACTCCACAGGTGTAGTGGGGTTTTATTTTATTTAACATCTTAGGTTTGTTTACTTTAATGTGTTACTGAAAAAGTGACATAAAAGTGGTTTAACAAGTCATTTTTCATTTGAAAAATGTTTTCTTATTAACAAAGTTAACATCCAGTATTCTGCAATAGAACTACTGACTCCAGGAAATCACATTTTGCCCAGGAGAGTTTGTTTCCTGAGGCTGAAATTCCCCCAAGACTTTTGTTTGGTATTGTACATACCCTGGGCCATTTGGCAGAAGCATCAATTAAAAAACGGGAAATAGTGTTTTCCTTGCTAATTCTTGGCTACTGAATGGAGGCTACTGAAAGCCCAGGGTTTAATTTTTTTTTTTTTTTGCTTTGGTTTACTCCTTTCCCCACACCCACGTTCCATCCCCTCATATGAGTTTATGAATTAACTGCGTTGTCTCAGGAAAAAGGCACAGAGATGTCAGAGTTCATCATCTGAACTGTGGAGTTCACAAAATTCCAGAATCACTGAAGCTGGAAAAGCTCTCCCAGCCCACTGAGTCCCAGCTGTGCCCCATCCCCACCTTGTCCCCAGCCCAGAGCCCTCAGTGCCACCTCCAGCCCTTCCTGGAACACCTCCAGGGATGGGCACTGCAAACCTCCCTGGGCAGCTCCAATCCCTGAGCCCCCTTTCCATGGGAAATTCCTGCTGCTGCCCACCCTGAGCCTGCCCTGGCCCAGCCTGGGGCCGTTCCCTCTGCTCCTGTCCCTGTGCCCTGGGGCTCTGCTCTGTCCCCTCCTGGCAGGGAGTTGTGCAGAGCCACAAGGGCCCCCCTGAGCCTCCTTTTCTCCAGGCTGAGCCCCTTTCCCAGCTCCCTCAGCCTCTCCTGGGGCTCCAGCCCCTTCCTAACTCCCTTCCCTGCCCTGGACATGCTCCAGCCCCTCCAGGTCTCTCTGGCCACAAGGGTCACTCGAGGTGAGGCCTCTGGTGCTGAGTACAGAGGGACAATTGTTAACAATGGAGTTAATGAGCTGTACCTGACCAAAGGTTGTGCATTTTGAGCAAATTATAACTTAGAGAAGTAAAATGTGCCTGTGATGTTAACTTTATGTTCAACACACAATCCCATTATAGTATCAACACACAGACCCATTTAAGCTGGAAAGAATCAAATAAAACCTGATAATGAGCAGCCAGTGCAGCCATTGGTATCCAGAAATTGCTTCATTCTGCCAGGGAAAATGTATTCCCAGCATGGTCAGTTTATTAACTTTATTTTCATTCACACCTAAAGGCTGTTTTTCAGTGGAGATAAATAGATGAATAAAATTAAGTGTGGTTTTTCAAGGAGATGCTGATATTTTGTGTGGGACTTAGCATGGAACCAATTTCAGTACCTTTTTTTTTTAAATGGTCCCTTGCTGTATTTCATAGCTGAGATTGCTTCGAATGCTCCAAGTTCACACCTCCAAGTTCTAATACAGGCCTTCCAAGGCTGCCTTTGCACCTGCCCAGGTTCAGAACATTGTCTTTGGTGTCCTGTCAGGCTGAGGAGTCAGCTTTAAACATCCATAAGTTGGTTATTTCAGAACTTCAAGTACTGCTCTTGTTTTTCTGTCAAGGCTACCATTTTGCCCTTGCCAAGTCTGGAGTTTTAAATCAAAGCCATTTTTGAATTATCCAAGCACCAAAAAAGAAAAAGATCTGAAAAATAAAGTTGACAGCTGTGAGGTTTTTTTTTCCACATTCATCTACCTCAAACAGCTGAATGGATTTTATAAGACTTTCCAAAAATATCCCCCTCTATGCTAAGGGCAGAGTTAGTTAAACAGCAGAAAAACTTAGTAAATCTACTACAACTCGCTTTCTGTTTTGACAACTCTTGTCTCTTCCTCATTTGCCCACTGAGGTAATTTACGCCGGTGTGTTTGGTTAGTGCTCGTGTTTCAGGGGTGGCTGCTCTCCCTCTGAGGATCTGTGTTTAGAAAAAGGTTCCCTGCAATTCATTATTTTCCAGAGCAAGGAGCAGGGTGTTAGTCAGAGGTCAAAACACTGACTGGAGCAGTCACGACTTGTGAACATTTTCTAGCTGGAGTTAAGCCTTGAGGAGTGAGCCACAGACTGAAAAAAATACTCACGAAAATAGAAGCTGCACCATGGCAGCTGGAGAAAAGCATTTGTAAAAAGGGTTCCCTTCATTTTGTGAACAACAAGTACAATTATTTTCAAACATGGTGCAGAGGGAATGAAGAATAGTTCCTATTTCCCAAACAGTAGACTTGCCAGCTCTGAGTGTGCCCAAATGAGGGACAACTCTGTCCCATCAGTTAATTTAATGGGGAGATTACAATGGGGTCCCAATGGAATTCCCACTTTCTTTCTGTTCAGTGACAATCTGGGGGGTGTGAGAACTGTTTTCCTCCCTGGGAGCTGGGTGTGCATAGGCCAGGGTTGCCTTGGGAGGTGGAATTAGGGGGAATAAGGAGTTCCCAGCAGGCAGTGCCCCCATCACTCTTGGGATGAGCCACGTTGTGCCCTGCAATGTGAACAGAGAAGGTGGGAAGCTCCATGGAATCAGCTGGTCCTTGTTCCTGCAAGGGAGCATTTTATTACACCAGGCACATCTGTGGAGCACCTCGTGTTCTGCAGGATCCACAGGGAAGGATCTGCATTCTGAGCTGGGGCTTATTTTGACTTGTAAATCTATTTTTATGAGGTGTATGTGTGTGCCTGCCCCAGGAGAGGGAATGCTCTTTCCAAATGGGCATTTGGAAACCATATGCTTGGAAAATGCTGGCCATGGCTCAGAAAAAATGAAGTTCTTCCTCTGTAGACCTTCCTAGTGACAGGTTTATCTCTAGAACACACTTCTGAGGTATGATGAATGATAGATTAAAAGCTTCAGTTGCTATTTGTGAGCTGGCTGAAATTAAGCTGTTCAGTAGATCTGGAAACTAAGGTTCATTGTCTTTCCTTGTGTTCCATCAAACCCACCCTAAAGCCAGCAAAAACATTCCCATGTGGTCAGGTGATGTGGATTTGGATATATGGGCTTGGTGGCTGCATGGCAGTCTCAGTGTGTCTTTATTAATTGAATGTAAGAGTTTCATTTGTAAACCAGAACTCCAGCAGGTCTTCAGCTTAGATTCAGCTTGATTAGGGACTGTGGCATCTCAAAGAAAAGTCAAAAGTATATCTTGGGTTTAACACACAGCAGGATTTGAAATCGCATTTTATTTTCAGCAATACCTTTTCTGCCTCTTTGAACAGACCTGGTAACTTGCAAGGTTTCAGAACTGAGAAAGTCATCAAAGCAGATTAATAACACCATAGATGTTTTATTTTTATATTTGGGCAAGATAATATCATTAATATCTGTCTGCCTTTGTCTGGGTCAGTGTGGATTTTGAACAGAGGTCTACATTAAAATGAGATTACCCTGCCATGACCCACCGAGTTTCCCTTTCCACCCAAAAAAATACAAGAAAGAGCCAGTGTGCTTCAGTTCAGATATAAAAGGATGTGCTTCACCAATGCCCTGGAATACTCTGTAGTTTTCAAAATAAAATCAGAATTCAATGAAAAATGTTTGCTTTTCTGCAGCATCAAGACTGATTACCCTGGGCTCATCTCCCTCTACTGAGCCAAGGTTCTTCTATGTGGGCTCCCAGCCCTGTCTGAGCCAGGTTTAGCTCCTGCACCATTCTTAGAAAGGAACAGTCTGCTCCAAAGCAGTGGCAGAGATGTCAGCATTGCCGTGTATTTCCAGGGGGTTTGGTTCCAGTTCCTTCTGAGAAGGCTCAGAGTGGCACTTTTGATGGTTTCTGTGCCAAGCTGAAAACCACAGCCACACAAACTTTGCTGTATTTGCCCTGAAGCCCAGGGAGGGATTTAGCCCTGGCAGGTGAGTAGCTGAATTCCAGGCAATGTGACGTAGAGGGATTTGCTTTGGGCTGAGCTTCATTCCTAAATATTCCTGTGAAGAGGTCTCCCCTTTGTCCTCTGAAGCAGGTGGGGCTTTGGGGAAATCCAAGTTTCCCCAGCAGAGAGAGGCTCTGTCTGGTCCCCTCCTTTTCCCTGTAAGCAGAACCAGTTTGCTCTGGCACTTTGAGGCATTTGTAGTGTCAGAATGTGTGGGGTAAGTGGTAGGGACCAGAGCATCTCCCACTGCTGGGGCCACCAAACTAATCCACAGGAGTCAGGAAGGTGCATCTTAGAGCTTTCCTGGCCATAGCAGCTCCTGGTATTCTGTGGTGGCTTATCTCCTTTTCTCTTTGCAAAATTCTCTTTGAAAAATTCTGTTTGTAAAATTTCTCTTTGTAAAACAACATCCTGTGTTCTGACAGCCTGGAAAGAAATGGCAGAGGGCTGAGGGTCTGCTCTGGGGTCTTTGAGAGCTATAATAAATCAAGGATGGTGAGAATTTAATACACCAAAATCCAGTAGCAAAAGGTGGATTAATATCAGCTTTGGCAATCATTCCCCAAAACTTGCTCCTTTTTTTTGTGTCTGATGAAGCTTTTCTTACACAGGACATTGCGCTGCATTTCTGTCTTGACTTTGTAGAGAAGAATCACCCAGCCTGCACTTTCCTGGGAAGCTGGATTAGGCCTCAGACCAATAAATTCCAGTTTGGAGAGAATCCACTTCATAGTTCTCAAGAGCCAGTATATAGAAAAACCCCAGAGATTCAGTGAATTTCCCATTTAGGGAGAACACCCCAGGTCTCTGCTACACGGCCCTGGTTCTGTGGACGTTCCCTGATTTGTCTTGGCAAGGGAGTGGGGGGAATTTGAGAAGGCAGCAAATTGCAAGATTATGTGAAAAGCCTATGATTTCAGTGCACCGGAGAGGTTCTCCTGGTTTCCTTTTCTCCTCTGCTCCAGTGCCTGGTCCATGCTCTGGTTGCTGTGTTTGGGGATTAGTGTCACACACAATCCATCACAAACCCAACATATGTTCTCTGTGATGTACCACATTTCCTTGCTTATAATCACACTTCCATTGTGCTCTCAAGTCAGAGGAAAAGCTCTTCCTCATCAATATTTGGTTGAGAAGACTTGTAGATTAGTGTGGGCTTTTTTCCATCTGGGATCAATCAATGAGATACCAGTTTAGTTTTAAAGACAATGGACAAATTGTATGAGGGTATTTTGTACCTGTGGAGGTTGTGAATACCTCCAGTGCTGTTCACTCATCTCATCTCACCGGTTTTCTCTCTGCAAATTGCTTTTCTGTCAGTTTGAATATTTTTTAGTGGATGTGGAAGAACTATGTTCTTCTTTTCAAGGAAAAGGCAAACCCTAAAACTGTGCATGGAAATCACAATTCTAATCTGAGAGTACAGCCCTGGAGATCTGCAAAAAACAAGGTGAAAGTCTTTGCTCTGCATTCAGCACTTCCTTGGAGTCTATAAGTCTTGCTCCATCTATTTGCCAGTGTATTCTGAAAAGGGTCCCCAGCTGTCCCCTCCTGTCAGGGAGTTGTTCAGAGCCAGAAAGTCCCTCCTGAGCCTCCTTTTCTCCAGGCTGAGCCCCTTTCTCTGCTCCCTCTGCCTCTCCTGGTGCACAAGTGACCCCAGTGCCCTAGGCAGAGGCACCCCTCTGCTGGGAGCAGGAGGCACCTGGAAGAATCTTGCAAAGGGGGGCTGGAGAGGAGTCACATCCCACAAAAAAGCCCCAACCAAAAAAAAGATGCTTTGCCTTGTTTTTCATAGCATTTGGACTTGTGCTTTCACTACTCAGAGTAGGAGAGGGCTCGTCCAAGGGCAGTGGAGGCTGTTTCCTCCCTAGGCAGGGGCTGGGTGTGTTTGCAGCCTGAGCATTTGGGAACTGATGATTCTTGCCTTCCTCCATGGGGAGCAATGTTTCCATTCATGACAGGAACCCTCTCATGGATATTTCCACGCAGTTAGTTGGGAAAAGGATCCCTGGATCATGGATCAGCATGGCTGGACCGGCAGTTGTGACACCTGCAGACACCGGCAGAACAGGCAGTTGTGACACCTGATGTGCTCCAAGACATACCCAGACATCCAAATTGCCTCTTCCTGAGAAGGCCAATTGCTCTTCCAGTTGCTGTTCTGGGAAGCCATGCCCTGGGTGTATAATTCAGTTTGGAATATCAGACATAATGCCATTATCCACTTCAGAGGAAAAGCCTTAGGAAAAGGAGGGGGGAAGCTGAGTTGACATTTGGAAAAATGAAAAATGTTTAAAATACCTTTTTTGGGTAAAAAAACCCAACCCAAGCCCTCAGTGAATTCCACAGGGCTTCTGGCCAGTGTTGGAGGCTTCTCTTCCAGAATGTCTGAGTCTCAGTGAATCCCCACACGATCCCGGGAACTCTGCGGCCACACTTGGGGTTCTGTGCATGGTACCCCCTCCAGATGGAACTACTGGAGAACTCTGCAGTCTCTAAAGCTCACCTCATTACAGCACAAGCACAGTTAGAGCTGGACAGGCAGGTCCTGGCTTCCAGAAGGGGGAATAAACCAGCAGCAAATCCACACATGACACCACTGGAGCTGTCTTGGAAAATTGATGTATGGACTGGGATTTGGAAGAGGTCACGGCCCAAGATAAGAGAGAAGGGACAAAAAAAAGTAAAACAAGTAGTAGTGAGCTCCCTGGTTTGTTTGTTTTTTAAATAATCAGAACACAATTTAAATCAATTTTACAGTTTCCAGCATCTCTTTATCTCCCTGTGGACAAATATCTGAATCTGCCTAAGGATCTCCTTTTTTAACATTGAATATCAAATTCTTTGGGTAAAACTACCTAAATACAACCAAAACTCTTTTAGAGGTTGAGTTCTTTTCCAAGGAAAGCTTGAGCAAATCCTTTGATAAAGGGAATTTGGCCAGGAGCAAGGAGGAAATGTGCTTTCTGGGTGACAGCATGAGCAGAAGAGCTGGGATTCCAGCCCTCTGCTCTTCTAAGATACAGTTTTTTTCTGAAATGAAAAAGAATTTTATGTGTCTGTCGTACCAGTCCCTTTGCTCTGAATTTGAGTGGATGTAAATGAATTCAGGAATGGTTTTATTTATCATCTGTTTAAGCGGATTTGAGATGTTCGGCTATTGTTTAATCCAATCTATGGCATTTTTCTGGATTATTGGAGCAAGACTCAGAGCTTTTTGTCTTGCTGGTCCCACAGACCTGGCAGCTGGCTGGTGGGCACTGTTGATAAATGAACACTGAGGAGAACGTGAAAGCCTCAAGAAAAACACATTCTCATTTCAGCCCCTCTACTTCCCCAGTCCTACTAAAAATCCTAACCAAAGCCTTTGAGACAGCCAGGTGGTAAAAGGTCCTTGTGCTTTAATGCATAACCAGAAATGTTGCCAAAGCTCAAAAAACTCCAGCCCCATTTCAGAGTCCAGCCACAGGATGTTTGCTAGATGCAGTTCTGGTGATTAACTGTAGGTTATTTGAGGTATGATGGGTCCCAATTTTAAAGGTTCATCAGCTGTAGAGCCCACTGAGGTGTTTTAATACATTCAGCACTAAGAGCTCAGGGAGTTTTGAAGTGAACGTTGACTAGGACAGAATATTGAAGTAAAACCTCATAATCATTGTGGAATTTGAGCTGTGAGCTGTGTCACCTTGTATGTGCCTGGTCCAGATGAGTCCTTCCTCATCCTAACTCTCCTGCCTGGCTTCCCCACCCTGAAGGAGCTCCAAGGAACATGGAGAGAGACGATTTACAAGGGATGGAGGGACAGGACACAGGGAATGGCTTCCCACTGCCAGAGAGCAGGGTTGGATGGGAGACTGGGCAGGAATTGTTCCCTGGCAGGGAGAGGCCCTGGCACAGGGTGCCCAGATGTCTTGGTTTAGAGACAGGTATCTGCCAGGGGAAACTGGAGTTTTCCCTGGAATGGAGAATGTAACCCCCCTTCCCTCCGAATTACTATAATTTTGCAATTAAGGGCTTTCAGGCAAAGATTTGGGAATAGGAATAGCAGTTCTTTACTAGGAATATTAAAATAAACAAATGT
>VZUI01035735.1:0-51729 GCA_013401135.1 Cettia cetti | reverse complement strand
GATGGCAGGGCCCAGAGAGTGGTGGTGAATGGTGCTGCATCCAGCTGGTGGCCAGGCACCAGTGGTGTCCCTCAGGGGTCTGTGCTGGGGACAGTTCTGTCCAATATCTTTACTGACATCATGGATGAGGGCATTGAGTCTTTCATTAAGGAATTAGCAGGTGACACTAAGCTGGGAGCGTGTGTCAATCTGTTGGAAGGTAGGAGGGCTCTGCAGAGAGACCTGGAATGGTTGGATGGATGGACAGAGTCCAATAAGATGATGTTTAATCAGTGCAAGTGCTGAGTCCTGCACTTTGACCACAATAACTCCCTGCAATGTTATGGGCTGGGGACAGTGTGGCTGGACAGTGCCCAGGCAGAAAGGGACCTGGGGACACTGGTGACAGCAGCTCATGAGCCAGCAGTGTGTCCAGGTGGCCAAGAAGGCCAATGGCATCCTGGCCTGGATCAGGAATGGTGTGTCCAGCAGGAGCAGGGAGGACATTCTTCCCCTGTACCTGGCACAGGTGAGGGCACACCTTGAGGGCACACCTCCTGAAAGGTGGTTATAGCCAGGTGGGGGTTGGTCTCTTTCTCAGGCAGCAACTGGCAGAAGAAGAGGACACCTTTTAAGCTGATCCAGGGGAAATATAGCTTGGATAATAGGAAGAAGTTTTCCACAGAAAGGGTGATAAAGTACTGGAATTGTCTGCCCAGGGAGGTGGTGGGGTCACGACCCCTGGTTGTGTTTAAAAAAAGATTGGGGGATGTGGCACTCAGTGCCATGGTCTAGTTGAGGTGTTAGGGCTGATTTGGACGCCATAATCTTGAACTTCTCTTCCAGCTTAGTGATTCTGTGATTCTGTATGATTTGACTTATGAAATTACTCTTTCCCTAGAGTATCTTTGATCTCCAATATCATGTTTTCAAAAGAATGAAAGCTTTTGTATTTGAAAACTTATTTTTAATTTATTTTTATGGCTCTAAGGTTATTTCCGCTGACCTCAGTATATTTCCCACTAGAGCATTCATAAGGATTGTGGTAAATGTCATGTCATTAAAATAACTAATTTAAGTAAACTTGCAGTCACTTACATAGTGTTTATTTGCAGAGGAAAAAAGAATGGATTGTATATTCTGTTTTTCCCTGCCTGTATTAGAAATTAGTCAGCTACTGAACATTTTAATTAGTAAGTAAAAATTTTATGAGTCAGAATATTTTTTCTCTGCAGTTTTAATACCTTCAATCAAAATAGCTATCAATCCACTGAATTATTAAAATGTGGAAGTCAGGAAATATACCAAAGAAAAAGCTAACTCCACTTTGGGGACTGTGGAATTTACATCAGTAGTGGAGTTGCACTTGTAGTTCTGTGCAGGTGTCTGTGCAACTGTTGAGTTCTATGTTCAATTAGTTAAATAAGGAGGAAAATATAATACACTTGCTCTTCAAGGTTCACTCAATAGACCTCTATAAAAATACAATACAATGTCCTCATTTCTGTATTGGATTTCTTATGACTTATGAACACCCTTACTACTATATTCAAATTCAATTATTGTCAGATTGGGATAATTTTATGACACCTAGAATGAAGTCCTGAAATGGTTTCTACCTTTTGTTTAAGGTAGTTTGATATATGGACAAATAAGTTTGCTTGGAAATAGAATCTAATCCTTTGTATCTCTTTAGAATTAAATTTATGATAAATAAATATCGATTACAGAACTAAATCATTGTTACTTCATGGTCTTTTGGATAAAAGCAGTACATGAATGCAATGTACATGACTGCTTTGAAACATATTAACATTTCTTTTGAAACTGGATTTTAGTTATGATGAAAGAAGGGAGGTAGAAACAGACATTATAACTCTGGATCAAACCCAAAGGATCAATTGTAATTGAAGACTGAACATCGGCATATCCCATTCTTACTTTAGCAGACAATATTAACTGCCAGTTTAAAATTCATTACAAATTTTTCATTATTTTATGTTAAAAAAAACCTAGTCTACATTCCGCCTGTGGGGTATGTAGAGGCCTTATTTCTCTTGGTTCAAATGTAATAATGTCACCTTCTTATAAAGGCAAAACATAATTATTAACTGCATTATGCCATTGCCATTATGTCTTTGTAATGCTATGTTTCTGTCATTCAGGAGGCTATTTCAAGTAAGGGGATTTAACAGTTGTAGGAAGTGACCTTATCACTCTCTATGGCTCCTGAAAGGAGTTGTAGCAAGGGAATGTTGGTATCTTCTCCCAGGTAATTAGTGATAAGATAAGAAACTGCATCAGGCTGCACTGATTTCTAAAAAACATTAGTCACTGAAAGTGTTGTAACAGGTTGCCTAGGGAAGTGGTGGAATCGCTATCCCTGAAGGTGTTTAGGAGGTGTGGCAGATACGACACTTAAGAGCATGATTTTACATAGTTTAGTGGTGGACTTGGCAGTGCTAGGTTTATGATTGGTCTTCATGATATTACAGGTCTTTTCCACCATAAATAATTCTATTACTCTGTGATTCTATGCTTCTATAAAGAATGTGAGGGGAGTGAAATTTAAAACCATGTTCAATGGTCATGTGTTTTTTGCAATATAATTGCTTACCTAAGGTTTCCTCCATATTTCCAATGAACTTCACAATGTTTTATTAACTCTTAAAATTCCAGGCAGATTTTTTAAATTTGTATGTTGTTGTCAGAATCCACAAAGAAACTACATTTTAAATTTTCTAAAATATCAGGTATGAATATATTATACCTGATATATTTTCTGAATTTTCTGAATTTACTGTCAACTACACCAAAAAATTGCCAGCCTTAAGTACAACCTTGGTTAATTTTCTGAAATAGTAAAGACGTACTGCTTTTTAAAGAGTCCAAACCAGGATATCTTCCTGACCTCTGAAGGGAATATTACATAAATTTACCTATTTGAGTGACATTTCTCATTCAGAAATTTAAGGGAGCTTCAAGATTACTATGTGAAGATTACAGGAGACTTAAAATCAATTTGACCTTTACAGAACTTTAATATTCCAGCTGTCTCAATCGGGTTCCAGCAACTTCATTATTTATAGCAAGTCATTGAAGTCTACAGCCAAGACAAATGGCAGTCTGAACCCTATTTTAAACTCCAGCTAAAGCAAAGAAACTCATAGAGAAATTGCAGCTCCCCTCCATTTACTCCACAGACTTTATTAGAACTGAACTTTAGTCTATAAGAAAACCACAAATTTACACATTTGACTTCAGGCATTAAGTGGTTCCTAGGAGTATTCTGAATCATTCCAAAATCAGATAGGTTACTTTTACAAAGATTTGTCCACATCTTGTATTCTATTGGTATCTTGGAAAAGACTTAATACAAGCTGTGGCTAACTACAGCTAAAATATAAGAAAAATCTAAAGCGTATCAAGAGTATCTCTATTTTTTCATTTTCCAAAATTTGTTTTAAAGCTTGAACAGAATGTAATTCTTGAACTTGTAGCTTTATAATTAAAAATATCCTGATTATAGAGCAATTTCTCAGGCAATATTATGCTTATCAGTTACTTTTTGTTAGATAGAAAATGGATGAGATCTTGAATAATGTCTAGATGAAGGAAAAAAACAAATAAACCAGCAAACCTGAAAATATAGTCTACATATTAATATTATGTACTGGAGTACCAAAAAGAGTGACTTTTAAAATGCATATATGTATAACCTATATATACTAAAATCTGACTACTCTTATTATTATTCCTAATTTACAGTAATTAAGAAATCTTAAATTTATTTTTGGATTAGTTTTTTTTTCTTTCTTCCTCAGTGTCTTGGGTTATGGAACCAAAAAATGTGTATTCTATTTAATCTGTTGAAAGCAGCTGGGGAAATGTGGTTTTTTCTTTATCTCTTGTAACTGCAGGGAGGGTGGGGGGGCGGGGGGGGGGGGGAGAGGGGTGGATGCTTTCTGAGAATGGCCCAGCTCTTAAAACCAGGTGGGGCAGTGTTTCTTATCTCTTTCACCACCATCCTCCCTCCACAGGGATGTCTGCTGATAATGGGCCATTAAGGCTCACCAATGACAGGACACATTCCATCATCCCATTGTGAGATGCTCCACCCAGTGTTGGGGGCAGGGCCTGGACTTCCTACCTGGATAAAAGGGAGAGGGAAAACACCAGAGAGTCGGTTCCTATATGGGATTCTTCAGAGGAAGACTGGACCCATCTTGCCATCACTGGACTTTTTCACGCGGGATCATCTCTACTCCACAGAGCTGCATCTGTTACTCCAGAAGGATTCATCTGGACTGCTTCTGATGCCCTGACCAACAGGGTGTCAGGTCACATCCCTGACTCTGTCAGGGGTTTTCAGGTTTTTTTGGTTTGTCTTGTTTGTTTGTATTCCTGCACTACTACATTTGTATTTTTTAATATTCCTAGTAAAGAACTGCTATTCCTATTCCCAAATCTTTGCCTGAAAGCCCTTAATTGCAAAACTATAATAATTTGGAGGGGTGGGGGGTTGCATTCTCTATTCCAGATACCTGTCTCTCTAAACGAAGACACTCAGTGTTTTGGAAATATGTGATAGATGCCAACACATTTATAAGAACTGCTTAAAAAAGCTGTTGCCTGTATGCGAGTAGAAGAAGTAAGTCCTTTTACTATGCTCTAAAACAATTTCTTTACGCAGCTAAAAGATTTACTAGCACTTCTGGAGATGTTTTGGATATCTTCTTTTTTTTCTGACCCCACCCTGCAAAAAGCCTTTCTATGGACTTCAGTAAAATTATTAACTCTAAAGGGTAGAAAACTCTGAAAAAGGAAGGATTTACATTTTTAGAACTCTGTACTATTGGTCTAAATGCAATTTGCAAAACCAGAGACATGCAAATTCCAGCTTCCTATAAACTTACATAAAAGAGGCCAAATTATTCAGTAAAAGTGAAAAGACCCTACAAGAATTTGAACACTAAATTTGTGCAGGATCAAATAACACTATTTTAACTAATTTAGCGGAAGGAACTTGGCAAGAGAAATTACAGGGAAGTAAATTTGCAGCTGAATCTGAGGTTTGATAATGATCAATCTGATACTTCTGAAAGGAGAAAAACTAGCTAATTAAATGTTCACTTTGATGTGATTCTGTGATCTCTAAATGCAGTCTGCATATAATTTAAACTACTTAGGTCTGTATCCATTACTTAAGAAAATGATTCTGTGGCCAGGGCTTCTTTAGTATTTGTGGGCCAATTTGAGGCTAACTTTAGAAATGAGCAGGTTTTGTTAAATGCAAACAAACAAAAAAAAAGAATTGTTAGAGTTGGAAGGGACCCCTGGAGATCATCTAGTCCAACCCTCCTGCCAAGACAGGGTCATCTAGAGCAGGTGACACAGGAACTCATTCAGGTGGGTTTGGAATATTAGTAGAGGGGGAGGATTATCTCTCTCAACCGGCCGGCCACACTCTTTGCAATGCACCCTGGAATGCCATTTGCCCTCTGGGCCTCAAGGGCACTGCCAGTTTATGGACAGCTTGAGATCAGTCAAGAAACCCAAGTCTTTATAAAATAAATGTTATAGTTTTAAAGAACACATAGCCCTTTGAAGTATTTTGGAATTGTTTTATGCCTCAGGTGACAGACTCCTTATTAAGAATTTTAGTTGTACTATGTTGTGAAACGTATAGATAGTATGATTAACAAATACACATTTCTTTATTATTAAATAATCACAAGGTCACAGAATCAATCAGACTGGAAGAAACATCTGAGATCATCAAGTCCAACCTATGACTGAATGTCAACCAGACCATGGCAATAAGTGCCACATCCAGTTTTTCCTTAAACACCTCCAGGGATGCTGACTCCACCACCTGCATCATCAGCCCACAGCAATATCTAGTCACCCTTTCTGCAAAGAAATCCTTCCTAACGTCCAACCCAAACCTCCCCTGGGAGAGCACAAAGTTATGTTCTCTTGTCCTGTCACTGGTTGCCTGGGAGAAGAGGCTATCCCTGATCTAGAAACCCTCCTCTCAGGCAGTTATAGAGTGATAAGGTCACCTCTGAGCCTCCTTTTCTTCAGGCTAAAGAACCCCAGCTCCCTCAGATGTTCCTCATAACATCTGTGCTCCAGACCCTCAGCTAACTTCGTTGCCCTTCCCTGGACATGCTCCAGCACATCAATGTCTTTCTTGTGAGGGCCCCCAAACTGAACACAGGTTTTGAGGTTTGGCCTCATCAGTTGCCTCAGCTGTGGCTGAATACGAGGGAACAGTCATTGCCCTGGTTCTGCTGGCCACACTGTTCTGATACAGGCCAGGATGCCAATGTCTACTTGTCCACCTGGGCACAGCTGGCTCATGTTCAGACACTGTCAACCAGCCCCTCCAGGTCCTTTCCTATTGAGCCACTTTCCAGTCACTCTTCCCCAAACTGGTAGCTCTCTTTGAGGTTGCCTGGGGATGTGGTGACCCAAAGGCAGAACCCAGCACCCAGACATTTGGCCTCAGCCCATTGATCCAGCCCATGTGGATCCCTCTGTAGAACCTACAGATCGATCTACTCATTGAGAACCTACTCATTTAGGTGTCACGCTGCCCAAGGGCACACTCAGTCCCTCATTCAGAAAATGTATAAAGATTGAACAAAACTGGCTCCAACAATGGGCCCTGGGGAGCAGCCATCAACTGGATTTGTCTCCAATCAGTATCACTCCATGGACCCAGCTATCCATACATTTTGCTCAGTGAAGAATACACTCATCCAAGCCATAAACAGACAATTTCTCCTGGAGAATGCATTGGGAAGCAGTAGTATAGGCTTTACTATAATTTTAGTAGCTAACACATTTAATCTTTCCCTTATCCACTAGGTGGATCACTTTGACACAGAAGGAAATCAGGTTGGTCAAGCAGAATCTGCCTTTCACAAACCCATGCTGCCTGGGCCTGATCCTGCGATTATTCTGAACATGCCTTGTAATGGCATTCATCATTATCTTCATTATGACTTTCCTGGACACTGAGCTCTGACAGGCTTCTAGTTTCCCAGATCCTTTTTCTAAACCATCTTGTAGATGGATATCACATTTGCTAGCTTCATCAGCTAGGACTTCTCCAGTAAATCAGGTCTGATGGTAAATAATTGTAAATGGCTGTAGTGGTTTAGGAATGGTATTCACCAACTTAATGTTACCACAAAATCACTCCAAATTGTGTGCTTCTCACTGCCTCCCTTCCTTCCCCTCCTCCTTCCCCATGTAGCAGGCTGGAGAGAAAAATTGGAGGCACTAAAGACCATGCATTGGGATAAGAGGTATTTACTGTAAAAAACAATGAAATCAGACAATGAATCCTAGCAGCAAAAATATTAATGACAGAGCATGCAAGAAAGACATGAACAGTCCACATTGCTCTTCACATGGAAACCCCTGTGTTTTAGTTTCAGGCTTCAACCAGGCAGAAACTCTAAAAATGTAGTTGCTTCATGTTTGCTGAATTCTGTTTGCCAAATTCAGTGTAGTAGTTTGAGTGTCTGTTCTGCTGTAAGATAGAATTAGAGGAAAAAGGCAAAACTTTTTACTTAAAAGTAAGCAGATAGTTTTATTAACACACTAAGAAGAAGAAAATAAGAAAAGAAAATAAACCAAATCAAACTTCCAAAACAACCCCTTATCTTACTATGAAATGTTAACTTTTTCACGAATAATGTAAAGAAGCAAAACTTAGAACTTCAGGTCAGTACCACTAATAGAATAGTCTTTCATTCAGTCTTTGAGAAAGAGAAGTCTCTTTTATTTTGTTTTGTTAACTTTCTACAAGGGAAACAGTCTGCTTGTGGCTTCTAACTCTTACGAAAGCATCCAACCCAGGAAACTTCTGCAGTTATAAACTTCCTATATTATGTAGCTTTTTTCCATGACTACGTATGGGCCGAGGACTCACATATTGGAGTGTCACATTTTAAAGATAAGCAACTTCGAAGGCGAAGAATTCTTCATCCCAGGGAACAGAGGTGTCTTTTTCCTTCTTCACTGGTGCAGAGGGCTTCTTGTTACAAGATGTTCAAACATCTTATAGGATCACTTAGATTACAACTTATAATTCAACGTTCACTCAGTAAATCACAGATACCTTTGCTCAAAAATTCACAAATCATCTCCTCAGTTTATATTGTCTACAATTTAAAGGATTGTTCTAGCATATTCATATTACAGTCTGTTACCACAATGCATAGGATATTTTCAGCCTAGTACCAAGGTAACTTGTCATCTCTTCTAGTTAAGAGCTCACTCTTCTTTTACTGACTTTGAGATCTCTATAGTGTTCTCTTACATGTCTTCGATTTGGCTGTTTCTCTTACTAAGAGTTAGGGCTCTAAAAGTTTCATCTGTGCCAAGAAAGAGTTAAATCTTGCTCAGGCCTTCTTTCTGTCCTTTTGGCTCATGGTATCAGACTTCAAGGCCTAGGGGATGAAAGGAACTCGAAAGGAACCCTTGATCTCATGAAGTGGGCCCAGCCCAGCTGGTGGTGGAAGCAGAGCCCAGCTGGGCGGAGCACAGGCCCTGGGAGGGGCCCGGGATGGTGCGGGGCCATCCTTGCTGAGCCCCAGGCTGCTATCAGGGGCTGCAGCCTCTCCTGCCCCTCGCTGGTGGCTGGTCGGGGGAGGCCCAGAGACATAGCCAGGCCAGGCCTGGCTCTCCCCCGTAGCGGGGAGTGACAGGCTCAGCCGGGCCACCGGCCCTGTTACTTGTTTAAAGGCAAGAAGGAAAAGGGTTGGCTTGAACACACTCAAGATTTATATGTGTATTACCAAAAGTTGCCTTTATCTTTCTCAGTGGTCAAACCATATGCCAATGCTAAAAATTGGCTTCTGATAGGTCCCTGTCCTTTCCAAATAATTCTAAGTTCCTGACTGGGCAATATTCCACATTCCTCTTTAACTGAAAACCAAACTGGGTTAACCCATGACAACACCCAATCCATCCCACTGCTACATGAGCTGGAAGGGAACCCTGACCATAGTGATGTGAGGTGGTATAGTCTGGGTCCTGGACATGCCTCCTACTGCAAAAATTAACTCTGTGGTGGCCAGAACAGGTCAATGACTTTGTGAAGCCTTCGGCCAGCTCCCTCTTAGGCAGATCCCATCTGTCCCCATAGACCTGTGAGTGTCTAAATTATGTAGTAGGTTACTACCCGTTTTGCACTGGATTATGTGGTTTCAATTCTGCTCCCCATTCCTGTCTACCAGTTCAGGAGGTTGGCTGCCCCAATGATAACTGGTTTTGCTCTGAAAGATGGAGGCAAAGAAGGCATTAATTACCTCTGTCTTTTCCTCATCCTTTTCTACTAAGTTTCCCTCCATATCCAATAAACATAGGACTGTCTTCTTATGGTTACCCATTTCAAATTTCCAGCTGTAGAAAGCCTGCCTAGATTAATTACAAAGGAAGGCTTCTGATAATGTAAAGCTGAAAAATCCTTATTTTAGATAAGGGTAAATGTATATGTTAATACTGGATATGTATTACTGCCAGGTTGACTGAATGAATTTCTATGATTTAAGCTCTGTGAAAGCCAGACAGAATGCAGGTGATAAAAATTGTAATGTCTTCTAACTCATGTTCATAGCCATAGATTCTGTTTATTGAAACTGCAATTATATAAATTATTTTACAGGTAGTAAGACTGTCTGACATCTTGTACTTGAAGTCAGATGAAAGACTGCTGGCAACAGAAATTTCTCTGCTGTAGGTGACTTATTTTCCCTGTTTCCAGTTTGTGATGAAGTTCAGTATTCAGTTTTATGCCTACAGTAGTTAAAAAGCATTCAGTATAAAAAGCAGGATGGCAAAACTAGTTAATAAAGTCTGCATTCTCTTTAGAGGAACATAGCTTCTTGTGTTGACTGAGATTCAAGCAATGAAAGGATTTGGCAGGAAAATGATCTTTCTCTAACTGGCTGGGTTTTTTTTCATTCACTTTGAGAAGTATATCCATAAAGAAAACTCTTCAGATTAATCACTCTTTAAATTTTCTCCCAAGCTGGCAATAACTTATGTTGTCTTCTTATCCTTTGAAAACATCTTTACGGTTTTAGATTAGCCAGGAATTTATTCCTGCAGCCATACCTCATAAAAATGACAATAGCCTCAGTGAATGTTCCTTTTCTGTATTGTTCGCTCAGAACAATGAGTTATATCAGAGGGTAGGATTTACTTTATAATTATAATTAATAATAATATATATTAATTACAAAAACTTCTTTCTAATTACAAATGTTTAATTTTTATAGAAGAAGGAAGTAATGGATAAGTAAAGCTGTACTTTGGAATCACACTGTTTTTTTCTAAGGTAATAATTACTGGTAGAATGTCAGGATGCCACATTAATTAGCACCATGAGTTATTTTCCAAATTTTTTTTTTTTTTACTTAAATAGGCTTTGTTAAAAATCCATTCTCCTGCTGCTCTCATCCTTCCACAACCTCGGCTTAATATTTTCGGGAAACTTGTTAGAAGTTTTACAGTCTTTTTTTTTTTTGTTGTTGCTTTGACTTCACTCATGGTAAGGATTCTTGGTATCCACTACAAATGAATGAGAGATAAGTCTGCTTTTGTAAACCATCGGTCTTGCCTCAACATTGATTTAAAACAAATTTTCTTTACTGATTTAGAAAATATGTGTACATTTGTAAATCTATAAAGAGGTGGAACGACCCCTAATTTGTAAGTTATTATAAATCTTACCCATCTGACATTGTATTCATAATCTCATTCTTTATTCAGTTAAATCTGAAGTCCTTTTAATTACCTACCCACCCAAATTCAAATAGGGTCCCACAAGTGATTTTCTGTTTTGTGAAAATTGTAACAGTGTAGTAAGCTGTAAATTTGAAATGCAGCTTTAACAAATATTCCTTGATATTTCCATCTATCAAAATTTAATTTTGTCTTAAAGATCCTTATGTATTACTAGTTATGCTGTTTTCTCATCATGATGGGAGTGCCTGTAGACTCCCATAAATGTTTTATTGTGAAGAAAAGATACAGACTTACTATTTCTAAAATGCACAACTCTATGACAATGATTTTGTTCTTTATTATAAACTCAAAATTTAAAACTATAGTAGGCTCTTAAAAATCTATTCGAACGTTGAGTAGCACAAACATGCTTGCACTGCAAATAAAACCCCAAACCCTAAATATGTCTCACAACTCTGTACAAAATATATAAAGAGATTATATAAAGGCTGTTGGTGTTTATATTTTGTCATATATGAAATTGTACATCATGTTTTTATACTCTGCATTATTACAAATCTTCAGACTTCCAAATTCATTCAAAATTATCATTATTCCAAATGATAATTCACTTGATAGGAGCCCGTAAGATGATTTTCATTCAGGAAAATAAGACTATCAGAAACCTGTGCCAGTCCATGCTCCCACAGATAAGGAGCAGTCCTTCTATCTGCTGTCTGGCCATATTACAAAAACTAATCTAACATGATGTCAGGAATATGTACAAATAGGCACTGATAATATAAAAATAGCTTGAGAAATGGGAATATTTGCTTTGAAGCTTTAGGGTGTGTCTATGACTGGGACCACCATCAATAGAAGTTACAACATCACAAAATCAGTGGAAAGAATTTTTTCTCCTGTTGCTATTATAAAACAGATACTAGTGAGCAACATGATAACAGGCAGAAGTTTGGCCCAAAATATCAGATTGACAGTCTCCAGTGGTAGGTATTTCTGAGGCCTCAATTCTAGGGTAAGATATTTTCAGTGTTATTATAATTTACTTAGATACAGGAGTTCAGTGCAAACTAAATAAGTTTTCTGACTTCCATAAAATTCCTTAAAATGATACCAATAAAGAAAATTCTTTTTTTCTTTAGAGCTTCTTCTGGATTCAGTAGTACCTGTTGCACAACTGAGATGTCAGTGGGACATTTGAAAATGCCCTAGAATTACATTGCCAAGTAAACAAGTATTGTGAACATTTCAATTATGGAGCAAAAATGACCAACATCTTTGGCAATCTAAATCCATTACAAAGTATAGCAATTCAAAAGCAACTGGTCATTCCCGAATAAATTTCATCCCCTGCTCTTTCTTTTCATTCACACTATTTCCTTCACTTGACTGGTTAAGAACATCCTTATAAAATACTGTGGGGGCTTTTCTGTGCGCCAAGCTAAAATCAATACCTTCAATTTGTAGTTAGAACAGATGGGTGTCTAGCATGTACTATCATTCACTAATTAGAGGCAGATAGAAAACTGAAATTTAGCTTTTCTTCAAAAAATAGCATTTGATATGGAAACAATTCTCACTTTCAATGGGAAGATCTGGCTGACAATGAATTACTGTAGGTCAGATTCCAAATATTTTGGACTTTGCAAGTGGTAATTTTAAAAGTATGAATTATCTGTCCAAACTTTAGTCTTACAAACTTGTTTATATTTCCTTGTTGACATTTACTGTCTTTGACACATCTTATTCCTTTTATCAGCAGTGACTGTCTTCCTGAGTCAGACTGATGTATTGAACTCTATTGTTCTCCAAATTATTTCCAACACTATAAAATTCTGTAAATTACTTTAAAAAACTTTTTATGTTCTGCAAAGTGAACTGAAGATTGGTAAAGTGTGCTAAGCCTAGAGAACAAGTCAGAGTATAAACAGCACATCAGATCATCATCACTGCCATTCCAGATTATTCAAATTGTTGCATATAGGTAAAGATCACAACACTGCCAGGTGCCCACCAAGCCACTCTATCACTACCTACTGGCAATAAAGGAGAGAAAATAGGATGGTAGAAACCTCGTGGGTCAAAATAAAGCTGTAAAATAAAGAAAAAGCAAAAGCTACATGTCAAAACAAAAAAAGACAAAATATTTATTCTCTAGTTTCCATCAGCATGTAATACTCAGCCACTTCCTTGGAAGCAGGACTTCAGTACACAAACTGGTTGCTCTAAAAGACAAACAGCATAAAAAAAGTATGCCTTTCCCCATCCCTGTGAGCTTTTATGTTTGGGCTGGTGCTATATGATGTGGAATATCCCTTTGGTCAGTTTGGCTCTGCAGTCCAGGCTGTTCCAATGTTACTGAACAACTTTTATTTCTTTAAGAAGATACTGGAAAATTCTTTGTACTTCAGCACAATAGCTTATATTTCTGATATTTGTGGTTAATGCTTAGTTTTGTATCATACAGTGCTTATTACCAGAGATTAATGTGTCATTGTGTTAACTGCCTGCATCTGTGACTATCAAGTCTCGTGCCAGTGAATGTGTCCTTATGAACTTAGTGATCAGTATGTAATAATGGATGTCTTAGTTTTGAGAACAAGGATTTTTTGTCAGAATGAAAATTGATAAGAGAACTACATATCAGAGTAGACCTGACTACGTATTTGAAATACTCTCAAGGAGAAAAGATTTATCAGAAAATCTGGAACTGTATCCAAATAAGTCCATGGCAATAATTATCATATATGCATGTATTCAAGAAATGAGATAAATATGAATTAGTTTCAAGAATATAACCTGTTCTACTAGGTTACCAGGTGTGCATGCTTTGAAAAGAATTCCTCATACATCCATCACTGCTAGTAAAGTAATGTCAGCTTTCTAACTTAGTAAGTTTGTTGGAGAATTTGTTTCCCAATATTCAGTGACATCAAGCTCTTGCCCACCCCCAGTGTAATGAGGAGGGGGAAGAGTTGACAGGAGAGACAGCCTTGATGCTGTGCTGGCACTGCTCATCAGCCAAAACCTGGTAAGTTATCAACCCTTCTAGCTAGCAAGGTAAATGAATGCGCAGGGTTAACTCTGTCCCAGTCAGACACAACACAACGGCTGTGGAAAGAATAGTTCAGACCAAGTGATTCTTGGAGTTCTGTTCTTGGAAGTCCTTTTTGAACCATAACATTGAATAGTATGTGTGTGTTTATACATACTACATATGTGTGGGTCCATTTATGCATATGTGTGTATGAGCTTCCAATTGATACTTTTAATTATGAGCTATCTGTGATATTGTCATCATTTATCAAAGATAATCTCCTTTCAAAGCAGTGAAAATGACTTTGGTGTTTCAGTCAAAAAAAAGTCTCTGAATTGATCATATCCTTATGAATATTTTTGCATAGCCTAGCTGTTTTTCAATAGTGTCAATCTGGTTTTGTAAAGTAATTTATTTAATTTGCATGAAAAACTATATTCATTTGACTTGTAGTGGTATGTGGTAATAAAACCAATAATTTCAGGTACATAATTGAGATTCTACTGGACACAGTTTTATTTATGCTCTATATATCTACTTTCATTTTCAAATTCTCCTGTTCATAATTTTGCAGCAAAAAGTGCAAAATCCTTATGTGTTTCAAACTCGAATTACTGAATGCAACAGTCTCAGTAGTATATGCGTAACATTTCTTATGACAATGCATAACTAGAAAAAGAGAATAGAATGAGTAAGGGATGTCATTCACATAAACTAATTTTTTGTGCTAACTTCAAGAGGAAACATTCAACCTTGTCTAATTTATGTAGCCATAAGAGAATACTGGATTTTTCTTCAGTTTTTTATGTGTGCAAAAATGCACCTGTTTTATTTTGTAAATCAGAGTGTAGTATGCTTTACTTGATAAGGAAAAACAGAAGTTTTTTTCATGTTTAATAAGGGTATATTTTAGAAATATATAGGTGTAAAAGCATGTGATGCAGCTATATTTGAATACCTTTTAAATTTTTTTAAACAATGTAAATAAACACAATCATATACATATCTATTTATATATTTAAAACATCACAAAATACTGTTTTAAACTCATAAACAGAACAGAAAAGTCAAGGAATGTAATATAATATGCCAGTAAACACTAAATGTGATCACTCTAAGTGCTATTGTGAGCTGAAGTACTTAGGGTGTTTTTAAGTGACTCCCAGTTCTTTATTTCTATTCTTAGCTGCCAGCCTGGTGACACTAAAACCTAAGGCATACTCAGATTATTTGCTTTAAATTAACTGTTAAGGTGTACTAAGTGTTGCATCCCTATGCTAGACGTCTTGTACAGAAGGACACTCTCAGCATTTCATTTAAGGTTGTTGAGGAATCACTATTTTGCTCTAGCCACTATGACAACCTCATTGCAAACAGATATTGTTTTTTGTTTGTGGAATAGAAGGGTGGAAATGTTAGTTTGGGATTGTAGAGATTAATGGTGTTCAGGTAGTTTTCTGTGGCTGCATAGGATGACAGGTGGGTAATGCATTCAGCATGATTGTAACAAAGGTAAAAGGAAAACCATCACATTGTTGAAACAGTCAAATGAAGAGAAGCATCAGGCCTAAACAGGTGGTCTCAGGAAATTGTTTACCAAACAGGTGGTCTCAGGAAATTAATATGGTGGGCTGGTGTCCAGGAAGAAGGGAAAATAGGAAGACTTCAAGTCATTAATACCTCCAATTCAGATATGTTGGAGCTGAGTTCAATTTGAAAATTTTATTCAGATGATGATGGAAGGATTTGGTGAAGCACTTGTGACATGCCTAAACATGAGGTGAAGTGGAAGAGGCCATTAAGGAGGACATACGTTCTAGTTTGTGGACATACCTGCATAAAAGTTTGTCTAATATGTCCGCTGGAATAATAGCTGAAAGAGGGAGCTGGAGGTGCAGTGGTGTTGAGAATCTTTGTCTAAGGTGGTCTTCAGACTAAATAACAGCCAATCTCGTTTTTCCTGTGTAGGACACAGGAAATTAAATTTAAATTTGTGTGTCCTGAAAATGCTGGGAGATATATTACTAAATTTCACTGGGAGTTATGGGGTTTACAGATAAAATGATGCAGAAAAGCTGGTCTTGTGCATGTGTCTTTGAATTCCACATAGCATTACTGGAGTCTTGAGGTAGCAAAGTACATAAAGAATGCTGTCCCTCTCTGTCTTACTATGAGGAAAAAAAATAAGATCCTCTGCGTTTGTTTAAAATAAGATCCTCTGTGTTTGTTTTGTGCTTGTGATTTTTTTATGGACTTGCTGTTGATATTGAATGGCTACAGCTGTAATAAGAGGTTTTTCTGTGATGGGAGCTCTTAAAACAACTCTGCACAAGGCAGGATACTGGCTTGGAGGTAAAATTTTAAAAAGGGACTGCAACTGGGTTACCCTGGATATACATCTCCTAAAAGTTTCTCCCCTTAATCAATGTAAAATATGCAAGCATAAAATATATATACAGGTCTAACAGATATTTGTTTTGCTAGTTTGACTGAATTCTTTATCCTTTTGCAAAGTGTTACAGTTCGAGCTAATGCTTATTTTCTTCAAGTATGGAAGGCTAAGATATGACTGCTTTAAAACAAAACCCCTTAGTTTAGGATATCCCGCTGTTGTTGAAATATGAGATTTTAAAAAGTCTGAATCCCGTTTGGATTGGAGGAATATTTAAGAATTTATTCAACTGACCTACAATATCTCTGGTTTGTTCTAATCATTCAGCTCTCAGATTTGGTGTAGTGATTGCAAATCATCACTTAAAAAAGTGATCTTACTGTGTAATCAGATTACACTGCTTTTGTAGTGCAGAGGGAGCCAAAAAGAAGGAAGAATTGTGATCTGTCATTTCTTTTTATTTCTAAAGAAGCAGGAGCTCTGAGTTCACATCATTTCATAAATAATAAATTTAATATCATGTGTCCAATACTTCAGCAAGTATCACTGTTCTTCTTGGATATATTTACTGATAACCTACAATACTAATACTAGGAATGAACTTCATAGAAAATATCTTAACATTGATGGAAAAATAAAAAGAGATACTTTCAGAAATAGTAATTTAAAATTATGTGATGTTCCTTATAATCTATTTTTCACAACTGATTATCTTTACTTGCTTGAATGAATGGTTTCTTGTCAGAATGCGTAGATTCAAACTATAAGAAAGTAGAAAAATACATCAATGTCATTCAGCTACATGTAGATTTCAGACATTTAAAATAAACACCACTAGTAAAACAGACTTTATCCCTAATTAAATTTTTTTGAATAGAGTATAATATAAACTTTATTCCGCTGCTGTTATAAGAACAGATGGTAGCTCAGGCTGACTGCCAAAAGACTGTCTCATTTGTGAATATTTTCATATGTTCAGTGTCATGTGCTTGCTTCATTAAAAAGAATATCAAATGCGATTCACTTTTGGTGTGAACAGTGCTTGGAAGCCATTTCTAGCAAAGGATGAATTTTGGGATTTCCATTCTGTTCACAAAAACGCTCCTCTAGTGTTAGATAATACTGCTGAAAAGGATCCTGATCTCAAAACACAAAAGATTGAAAAGTTCTTCTTGATACAATAATGTTTGAAATAATTAAATATGTAAGAGTTACCTTCATTGAACAGACTTTTGTTTTAGTGTCTCTCAGGAATCTTCAGCTTTCTTTTAGGCCTTGTGATTCCTACTGCTGTAGTAAACTATGTGAAGTCAGCCCCTTAACACCATTTCAAAGACTGGCTCTTGAAGCACTGCTGTGCCATAAAATGAGGATTTTAGGATGAACTATATATGTAGATTTGAGTTGTGGTTTTCAAGAGATTGAAGGATGGTGGTGTAGGCTTACTACAATTCAGAATGTGGCTTATTTGTGTGTCACAATAGGACACGCAATGAACGACACACACACATGTCAAGTCTTCAGGGCAAGAAAGAATGAAGTTTATTTTAGCTACTTCAGTTTATATAGATTTTGGAGAATGACCAGGGATTGGAGGATGAAGGTTGCCACCTCTCCAACCACACTGGTCAAACTAGAAGTCCATCAAGTTTCTCCTCCCCAAGAGAGGGATGTCAGCAATAAGAGAAAGTTGCGTAAACAATATTTTGTTTGCGTGAAAATGTGTAAGAAACTCTATTACAAAAATGCAAATATCAGAAGGCTAAAATGAACAGGCCAACAGCACCACACATTTCACCTCTGGCTGCCCCCCTTGTGGTGTCTGCACCCCACAAGAAAGATCTATCTGAATAACTTAGGCCATAATGTGCTCCAGCCAAAGTGCTTGTAGTTATTCTTATCAAACCCTCAGGAATTCATTAGGGTTACTGAGACATGAGCAGTACTAAACGAAGAAAGAAGGGCCTTCAAACAGAATACCAAGAATGCAAGCACTGGATAAAGGAGGCCTGAGGTGATGATGGGCTATGAGCAATTGTGTCCTGAAGGCTGCATGCTGAATGTGTGGACAATACAGAGCCTCCAGTCAAAAATAATGTGTGAAAGCTGACTTTGAATGAATAAAAATAGTTTAATGTAAACAATAAACGGCTTCTGCTCAGTCATGTTGGTTGGTTGTACAGAAGTCCTGAGACCCTGCAATCTAGGGCACAAAAAATGGGTACTGAGGGTACTCCCTCCCTCGTGTGGGCACAGAGGTGTGGTTTGTCTTCACTGTATTTAATCATGCAGTCACAGAAGGGTTTGGGTTGGAAGGGGTCTCAATGGTCACCTCATCCCACCCCCCTGCCATGGGCAGGGACACCTTCCACTGTCCCAGGCTGCTCCAAGCCCCGTCCAACCTGGCCTTGAACACTTCCAGGGATCCAGGGGCAGCCACAGCTCCTCTGGGCAACCTGTGCCAGCTCCTGCCCACCTGTAGGAATGTACCCCACAGCAGCAGGTGTACCCATATTAGGAAAGGATTTGGATTTCACTCCTTGTCTTAATTATAAGGCAAAGAACCAGAAACTTTGAGGCTGTCCTCACCATAATTGGCCAGGTTCCAGCACAAAGGCACCTTTTGGATGGTTGGAACTACACCTCAAGACCTGTGGCTATTTCTGTTGGGCAAGGTGCCAAGAACCCCTCCTCAATTGTTACATTACTTAAAGAAGAGCACAGAGATTCTCAGGACATTTTCAGGGTGCTGTAGCAGAATTCTCCTTGCACCTGGCACAGCTTATCTCTCTTTTGTTCTGCACAGTTTGTTATTTTCACCTTAATTAAAGCATTTTTTTGCTTTTCAAACACCTCCGATCATGCCGTCTCACTGTTTTTTACAAGCCATTTCTGAGGCTGCTGGTCACCCTCAGGGGTGACACACCTCCATGGAGCTGTCAACATCCTGGCCCCACACAGATTCTATCACCTACCCTCAAAGGGAAGAATTTATTTCTTAAAAAAAATCCCCCATGAACACCAGCTGAGGTTCTGGTGCTTTCGTTAAAAAATGTTCATTGAGATGTCAAGGTGATTGAATTCAGGAGCGGCCTCCTTGCATTGCCACCTGGTTTTGATAATCCCAGTGAAAAGCTTTACGTTTGTCCATCTGCACAGCCATGGATCTGAGCAGACCCCTCTCAAAAGAATCTAATTAATCTGAAATGCTTAAAAAATGAAACATAAATCGACATCAACGACCTTTGTTTCACATACAGAAGGAGAAAATCAACCCAACTGGAGAGGCCTCTCTTTTCTCAGAAGGAAAATTTAATTTTCTCCACTCTGTCCAAGAGTAAATGCAAAGCATGTGGTGAGGGAGTATACATTAAAAACACAGAGTATTTAACAGCAATCTCTCTGCTAACTTTGGCTATGTCTCTGATGACCATTCTGCTCATTTCTGGTTGCACAAGTGTGAAGTCTATAAAGTTTTATAAACCTTTGCACTTGAAAGGGGTGTTCAATGATGCTCCAGGCTGTACATGGTCATTAAATGTTCCTGTGGCACTTTTACAAGTGCAGATATGTTGGTTTTGGTGCCTTAGACAAATTTTAACTTGACTTAAATTTCTTTCTGTAGCATGCAAGAGGTGCTGAACTGTCCATCACTTTCCATCTTCACCTCCTAAAATGCAGTAGGAACTCAAAAATGGGGTGAAATCCCATCAGTCTAATAACACACTGCCTCACCAGGCTCCCTTTGGTGATGTTATGCTCAGCTAAGAGGCACTTGTGAAGATATCGCTTACAAACAGCCCTGTGATCTTGCTGGATGAAAGGGGAGATGTAAATAGGAGATATTGATCAGATCATAATGCTATTATTTGTATGGCACTTCCAGAAGTATTGAAAAAACATCAATTCAGATCGTAATAAAGGCACAGATTTACAGTTCTGGGGCATCTTTCATCTTCAAGGATCACAGAATTGTACATAAAAGGTACTGTTGAAATGAATCCAGTGTTGAAGGTCATTAGTTGGTGTTGCCCTCTACAGCTCTCCTGGGTTATGCCCATTCCCAGCCCACAGAAACCTCTTCCTCTGCAAACTTCTTGGATACATCCAGAAAATCCCACCTGATTGCTGAGAGCCTGCACTGATATTTAGTTTATGGTTGGACTTCATGATCTTAAAGATGTTTTCCAGCCGAAATTATTCTATCACACCCCTGCAGAGCAATGGAGCAGTGGTGGCAACCTGGGAAAGCTCTTTGGAGTCACATCTGGATCTGGGGACCAAGTTACTGCTCAGTTCCTCTCTCAGTGGTCAGAGCTGGTTCCAGTCAGGGGAAGCTCTGTGGTGTGATAAATCTCCGGCACAAACAGCTGGATTTGGGTCAGTTTCCCACAGAAGGCACTTGGGGTTCTTGAAAATGTTCTGAGCTGCCCTGCCAGGCCAACATCTGGTGCAGAAGACCCAACATCTGCTGCAGGTGCTGAGCAGTGTCCCCCACAGCAGTGCCCAGCTGGAAGGGGACAGTGGAGATTTGGTCTTGGTTATCCTTGAATTTCACAGGGTGCCAACTCTAGAGGATGTCAGGAAAACTCTGCTCATTCACAGCCTGACTACAGTAATCCTTGTTTTCCTCTTTTCCAGCTCAGCTGGAAGAAGAAGGAGCAGGGAAGGCAATTCTTCAAAGGGCTGTTCTTGTGTTTCTAGCACAGATGGGGCAGTTGGTCACCCCTGAACACCCCTAAACTCCTCCATGTTCATTACAACTGTCAAGTGTCTCCCTCCAACATTTTAGGGAATTCAAACACCACTTATGGAAGCCAACCCCATTCCCAGAGCACAGTGGCTTTGGCATCTATTCCTCAGGCTTTACATCATCCTTCCAGTGGAGTTTTCCAGCTGTTCTTGTGTGGAGCGTGAAATTTTTCTCCATACTCATAACAACCAAGCCAGAAAAAAACCCCACTGCTCCAGCAATGCTGCTCAGAGACTTCAACAAAATCTTTGATGTCAGCTGGTGGAGAAGAGACCCCATGATGGGCTGGGTTGTGTTCCTACAGGACTGGTCACGGAGGGAAGCTTTGTGATACGGATCTCCTAAATGCAGTGTTGCTGCTCCATCACCCACCACCCTCATTTGGGCTTCAGGGTCTCTCCTGTGACCCTGTGGCTATTTGGGCACTGAGAGGACACCAGCTGTTCTGTCACTCACTGAGGTTTGTGTCCCATCAGGATGCGGGGTCAACATGGATGGGAATGGGAGTGGGAGCACATGGGGAAGTTATCTCTGAGCCCTGTTCCCCCACTGACTCTCTGTGACCTTGGGACATCTCATTTCTCTGGATTTGTGTTTATTGACCTTTTTTTCTCCATCCTTGGGCATTTTTTTTTAATCTGCCAGCTCTTCCAGCCATGAGCTGTCTCTGAGTGTATACACGCAAAGCTTGGTTCAGCTAAGCCCTGATTTCCACTACGGATTAGTGGCATTTAAAATAATAAAGGCACAGTTTGTGATTTCTCACATGGTGACCCTGGTTCTGAGCTTGAGTGGTTTGTCCTGAGACCAGGACATCTCTGCAGTTCCTGTCCCAGGGACAGAAATCCTTCTCTTGCTTCTGTATTAGGCTGGAATGTTCCATGGGGTTTTCGTACAGTGAGGTTTGGTGGAGAAAAAGCAGAAAGACCCCAAAAAGCCAAGCATAGGAAAGCATTCTCCAAGGACTATAGAATTGTGGAATGGTTTGGGTTAGAAGGAACCTTAAAAATCATCTCATTCCAACTCCCTGCCATGGGCATGGACACCTTCCACTGTCCCAGGCTGCTCCAAGCCACATCCAGCCTGGCCTTGGACACTTCCAGGAATCCAGGGGCAGCCACAGCTTCTCTGGGCAATCTGTGCCAGAGCCTCCCCACCCTCCTCATGGGGTAGAATTTTTTTCTAATTTCCAATCTAAACCTACTCTCTTTCAGTTTGAAGTCATTCCCTCTTGTTGTGTTATTCTAGGCCTCTGTAAATAGTCTCTCTCCATTTTTTTTGTTGGAATTCCCATATTGCAACTACTGAATCAGTTCTGGCTTTATTTCATCACCCTATATTTTTAATAAAAGATGTCAGGCAGCTCAAGGAAGGTAGAAGAAGGACAAAATAAAACAGAAATAAAGAGAAGCAGAAACGAAGAACAATCCTATTCATATTCTGCTCCTTCTTAATCTCCTTCACCAGAGCTGATCTCTGTAAATCTGGTGAGATTCCTATCGGGATATATTTGTCTGCTCTTGAGATGTAAGAGGGAGAGCTGATTATCATCAAACAGCACAAAGCCAGCAGAGGAGAGCTTTGTTCAGCCTGATGTATAATTACTACCCTTTGCTGGCTGCTTTAGATCAAGCCTAAAAGGATCGGGGGGATTTCCTTCAGTGAAAGTGATCGCTCTGTGGCTGCATTTTTTTCTCTTTCCTGCTCATTTTCTCCATGTGTGATCAGTCCTCTGAAATTTTAGACAGCCACACATAACAGCAGAGAAGCGCCACTCTGCCAATTTAGTAGGAAAGTCATGTCTTTAATATGCAAAATAAAACTGTGGCCCTGTTTAAGAATTAAATCCACCCCCTCATCAGACTTGGATTCAGTCAAAGCTCAGCTCTAGACTGGAGTTAAAGAACAAAAGGGCATTTCTAGCATCAGCCCACCTGAGATAAAGCCCAAGACAGGTCTAAGACAGCTCAAGGTCTAAGACTTGGAACTAAATGATCTTTAGGGCCCCCTCCAACCCAAACCATGCCATGATTCTGTGATTGGACACAGCCCTCAGAGTATCTGGAGCTAAGTGAGATGGATGTCCCTCATTTGGAAGTGCAAATAAAATAATCTGATCAGTTTAGAGCGTCTACTGACTGTCCTAAAACTTGGGATTTGCTGAGAATAAAGATGGGAAATAGAAAAATTAAAAGGATCACTGAAGGCTTAGAAAGTGTTCTTCATCCAGCAGAGACTTAGAAGCTCAGTGGATTTAATGCATCCAGGGAAGAATGAGGGCCCACAAACACACTAAGAAGGGATATCTAATGCTGTTTAATTGATGCTCTTTAATCAAGTGGGAAGAGGGTGTAATCTCAGAGCAGAAGCTAAAGCTGCACATATGCAATGTGTATCTTGCACTGTGCAGACAATTCCATTTTGAGGGAAATGGCTCAGTGATGGGGATTAGTTTTCTTTCCCTTGAAATCTTTAAATCAAGTTCCTTTTTCTCTGACTTGTGCTTTCTCAAGGAGGGCTGCACCAGCTCTAGAGCTGACCTGGCATGTCCCTGCACTGTGTACCTCTGACTATTCCTTCACTCTGAAATCCTCATTGGAGAATGTTGTTCTGAGTTTCATGCCTGGTTGTTTTGATATTAAAAAGGGTTCTTTCCCAGGCTTTCTTCTGCTAAGCAGAAGAACAATGTTTTGTAAATATAAGAATGTTTACATTCTTTCTTATAGGAGGGACCTTCTTCTGATGTCCCTCTGGGATGACCAATTGGTAGAAAAGTTTACCTTTTGTGTTACCAATCAAACTGGCCTCTGACATTCTGTATAAAAGAGGAGCTCATCCCACAATAAAAGAAAACCCATGACCACCTGCAAAAGGAGCCTGAGTCTCTTCTGTTCGATGTCTCTTGCGACAGGAGAAACGCATTTTTAAAATTTTAATAGCCAGCCTTAGGCAGCATCACCTCACTAAAATACAAGAATAAACCCTCCCAGAGGGTCAGTCACTGGTCTCTGCTCTCTAAATGCCCTTTAGGCAGAAGATTCTGGCCAAGCCCCGTGGCCAGGGCACTCACCAGGGTCTTGTAGTCGATCTGCTGCCGGATGAGCTTGTCCTCGCTCAGCGAGTACCGCGCCTCCCCCGTGATGGAGTCGATGGGACCCTTCTCCATCTGCTGCTTGATGGCACAGAAAAGGGAGAAGAGAGGCTCCCCAGCACATTCCTGCAAGGGGGAAAGGTAACCAGGTAACCATGAGTGCTACACTGCACCAGGTAGATGTTTTCTAGATAAGGAAAAAGGTTCCAGTCTCACCTTAGGACTTTTAAGGGAAGAACACTGGAAGTTTCTTTGCTTTCCTGGCAGTAATTGGTTAAGTGTCAAGACAAAAACACTGACAGATCTCTTGACCTGTTCCTCACAAAGGCAGCTATTCTCTATTGGGCTGTTTACCAAAAAAACCCACCCAAATCATTCAATACCTAAGGGAAAGCAGAGGCTTCTCAGAGCATTTTTGGGGTGTTGTAGCAGGTGTGTGGGACCTGTCCCTACACTGTGCTCAGCTTTGTTCTTTTGTTTTTGTATTATTTTCTTCTTTTATTAAAACCTTTTTGCTTTTTCAAGACACACTCAACCATGCCGTCTCACAAAATTATTTTTAGCCATTTTCTATTTGGACACCCTCAGAGGTACTGGACTCTTGCAGAGCTAAAGACACCTGACTCTTCAAGAAATTCAACACATGAGGTGAAACTACAGGCTAGAATTGAGAATCCAACCTGGACACTCCAGTGACTGCCTTGGTTTGCCATCCCAAATCACTCCACCGGTGATGGATACAGCAATGGGAACCAGTCTGTTCCAACAGCACAGGGTCAGAGGTGACCCTCCACTGCCACAGAGTGCAGCCAGCCCTTGGGCACATGGTGGGACCCTTGGGGATGGTCCTGTGCAGAGCCAGGAGTTGGACTTGGTGGTACAAGGCTCTTGGGCACGTGGCGGGACCCTTTTGGGGATGGTCCTGTGCAGTGCCAGGAGCTGGACCTTGTGGGTCCCTTCCAACTCAGCTTATCCTGTGACTCTGTGAGTGTCCTGTCATGGGACAAAGGTGTCACTGTCCCCTGGCAATGCTGGGGCTGTTCAAGTGATTGCCACCAGGCCAGAGCTTTGCACTGGTGGAGCAGGGAGTGGGATGGGTCCCAGATGACCTGGAAGCAGGTTTTAAAAGGAGATGTTTGGGTGGTGCTCCATCCTGAATGTCTGGGCAGAGTCCACAGACTCGCTGAGCACTCTCATGCTGCAGGCACACAGGAATGCTCAGGGCCAGGTGTGGAGGTGGCAGGAGTGTGGGGCTCAGCACAGGGCAGCACCAAGCAGCCCCAGGCAGGCACAGCAAAGCTCATTTCTCCCCAACTTCTCCTCATCATTCCCACTCTCTGCACGCCTCTTCCCAATCTTTTCCTCCCTTGCTGCACTCCCTCAGTGCCATGCACCCCGAGCTTTCTGCTCCTGCCTGCCTTCCCCTTCATCCCTCCCTTCTTCCTCCCCTCCTCACCCTCTCGTGTCCCAACTCAACGAGCGAGGTCATTTTCCTCTGGTGTAAATCCCAACGAAAACAAGTTAATAATCGGAAGCAAAGTGGCCCCTTTTTCAGTCCCTACACCTGTCTCCCACTTAATTAGCTTATCTGCCAGCAGCATATTGCTTCTGTGTGCCTGTCTCCTGCCCTTATCAGGCCTCTGTTCAGGCTAAGGCAAGAAGACAAGTAGCTGAGTGGGGTGAAAAAAGCCTATTATAAAAGCAGCTCTTTAGAGAGTCACCTCCTTATATCCTTTCCTTTCAGCTGAAAGCAGGGATCTGATACTGAAGTCACTGAAATTACCTTCCAGGGACCTTCAGAATTTTCCCCTGTGCTCGTCCTTGAACTGGTGGTGCCTGGGGAAGGCTCAGGGGGATTGGGGTTTGTTTGTAAAGCCTCAAATTGCCTGGCAGAGGTGGTTATTCTGTCCAAATGAGGATGTGAGGTGGGAGGATATTTAGCAGCTGCAGTGGGAGCTGGGGAGAGGTGCAGAGCTCAGCTCCTTGCAGAAAGTCTGGCTCTGAGCTTGGCAATTGTGATTCTTGAGACTCAGTGTGGGTCCCCCCGGGGAAATTGGATACCCCAGAGTCACTGGCAGTGCTCAAGGACTGAAAGACTTTTTTATCTACACAAACCCCAAGGAGACCTCCCAGGAGGAATGAGAGAGCTCAGGGGGCGCCTCAAATTCTTCCACTGGAGTTCTTTCACACAGCTTTTGCTGATGGGAGTCCCTCCACTCCTCGTGGGGCTGTGTCTCAGTACTGCCTCTGAGCTGGGGTAGAAGGAGATCTCCATCCACTCTGCACTGAAATTAGGGGTCACCACATGATGGAGACCTCAGCCTGCTGTTAAAAGCACAGAATTTTCCACACAGGCTTCAGTCAGGCTCTGAAATTCTTCCTATTTTGGCATTGACCCTCAGACCCCATCTCTGTACAACAGAGAGACCAACAAGTTGCCTCTCTAATGAAGTGTCCCTCTTTGTTCTCCCTAGGTCAGAAAATATCCCATCTCCTATTAGGCAGTGACCTCCTTCCAGAGGAAAAAGAAGCCTTTAACTTTATGTCTGGGAAGTTTTCACCCCAACTGATCCTCACCAAGAAGAAATGCTTTAAAGCAGCTGTTTTTCCAGGCATGCTCCTCCTCTTACCTTGAGGAACTTGTAGAGGAGGAAGGTGAACCAGTTGGTGAGCATTTTCTCAGCCACAGACTCTGTCCTAAAGTGGGGAAAAAAGAGAATAGGAAATGAGTTAGTCATGCTGGTCCTATCAAAATCCTGTCCTTGTCCATCTTCCTGCCCACTGGGAAGGCTGGCATGGCACCATCAGGATTTAGCACATCCTAGGTTCCCTGTTTTATTTTGGACTTAGGAAACCTGCAGGAAAACCCTTGCTGCCCTGTTGATTCTCCTGTGTATCAGTTTTTCAGTTTCTCCAACAACAAAAAGAAGTTGACGACATTTGAGGGAATCTTCTCCAAAGAGCTCAGGGGGGATAAATCCATCAAATCTGAGGAGCTCAGAGCGAGGCCATATGTCAAGGAGGCTGTATAAATACTCAGGAGAGACAGATCTAAGTCTCTAGGGAACAGTTATCTGGCACTGCCTATCTCCCTGGCATTTGGGAGTGATTGCACTCCTCAATGTGTCAATGTGGCACATACACGGAGCTCATCCTTCTGCCCTTGAGCACTCTGTCCTCAATCAAACAAAAATCTATCTCCAGGCTTCAGGGTGAGCTGCTCCTGCAGAAACCTGTGCTGGCTCCAGCACATGCACTGGAGAAAAGCCAAGAGAAATTAAGAGAAAGGTGAAGAAACCAAGAAAAATGAAGAATTAAAGTTGGTCCTCCTTGTCCTGGCTCTCACCAAAGCCATGAAGAGGTTCTTGCTTGTTTTTGCTGCTGCTCTCTGCCCAGAAAATCTCTTTGGGGCCATAAATGTCACGTGGGATGAACACAGAACACAGAACACAGGTGAGGTGGGAAAATCACTTCTACCAGCTCCTTTCTTCTTTGTCAAACTCCTCCAAAACTTGAAAAATATTCTCTTCACTGACTTATGGGGAGGGAAGGAAAGCATGAAGTTGAATCCAGCTGCTCCAAAGAGCTGTCTGAGGACCTCACACCAACATCTGACCCAAGGCCCTGAGCTGTTCATATGTTCTGTTCTGGTGCTGCTCAGAGCAGAACTTCCTTCCCTGACTACTCCTGGTGTTTCCAGGGTTTGGAACACTGGATGTGCCTTTTTTTGTTCACTGGCTCTCTTTCCAGGGCCACAGTTAATTTCCAACAAAGAGGATTAGATTTAGAAAAGAGCTGGAAGAAGGAGAAAGAGGAAAGATGGGGTGCTCAGAGTGAGCAACAAGGGAAGGACAAGGGAAGGGAGACAAAGAGATAAAGGGGAAGGAAAAGAAGGAAATGAAGGGGAGAGGCAGTGCCATCCAGCATCAGAGAAGAAGCACAGGCAGGATGCCTGGGGACAGCTGGAGGGTGGTCAGCAGCCAGGCTGTAGGGCTTGATCATGTCAGGGAGTCAACTGACACCAAAGCAAATCCAGCCTCTGCCCCTGGCATTGCTGCTCTGAATGCCAGGAAGTGCCTTTTGCTCCCTTTTTGCTGGTTCTCCACAGTGGGCCATGTGCCAGATGGAAAAACTCCCAGCCCAGCAGGCACCAGAGATCCCTTCCCTGTCCAAGCTGTCCATCAGAATCAGCTGAGGGCTCCTCAGAGTCAGCTCTGAGCTGTGGCAAAGGCCACTCATCTCCAGAAGACTCCCCATGATTTTATTTAGGGCCCTTGAAGCAGAGGGTTGGTTCAGTCTGTGAAAAGGAGATGAATCTGATCCTAAAGGGAGAAGAGGCAGCACTTCCCTAGGCAGGGAAAGGACATTAATTACAGAGCAGTAATTAATTTGAGGTTTCCCACAGAACTGTGGAGTTTAGACCTTAGACCAGCCCAAGAAGCATCAATTCAAGCTTGTTCCCTGTATGAAACCAGTTCTGTCGTCCCCCTCTTCAGCTGATTTCCACTAACTCTCAGCTCTGGGAGAGAAATGAGATCCCACAATGCAGCTGAAGACTCTCCATGTGTCCACAGTTAACTCAGGAACAAGAAACAAAGCTGGGAAATCCATGTCCCAGGCAGGAGATGGAAGAAGTTGACATCCCCTCACCAGGGATTTAAAAGACCATATGTATAATATTCCTACAGGTCCTACACAACATGATTGGGGTTTTCAGGTCAAGAGGAAAAGTAAGTATAAATTAACATCTTAAGCATGCAAAATAAGGATTGAGCTTTTTCTGTCCTTGTGAAACTTTCTGGAGGACCCACATGAAAATCTAGAGGTGGATTAGTTCTGTAACTTTTTATCATTGACTACTTTTAATGCCTTAAGTTTGAGCTTTCATGTTTTTCAGGTTCTGTGCTGCCCAGGGGTGCAGTTCTGAGCCTCACATTCACTGTCACTCAGCTCTTTACAGAGCAGGAAGACAGAAAAAAATCCTTTTCCTGCTGAAAACCAAGGACAACTTTCAGGCCCAAAAGCACAAACAAGGGTGGCTGAAGGGAGAAACAAGGAGGATGGGACTTCATAATCTGAAGCTGTAATTGCACAATTAAACACCAATATGCAAATGGACCAAAACTTAGAAAAGTGTGAGACCTTGTGACCTGTTGTCCATTTTGTGACCATTTTGGGTCCACCTTGGGTGCAGCCCTGCCCAGGCTCTTGTCCTACCCAAGGTGTATCCTTTTAATAAATATTTACTTTATTCTTTAGCTGTGCCCAGTCTCTGTTCCAGGTCAGCCTTCCCAAGGCATCACTTTTTGGTCAGGGAGGAGACAGAGCAAGGCCTCCACCTCCAAAGACGATCACGACGTTTCTGCGGGCGCAGCCCTCCCAGCCCGGCTCCCTCCAGGCCCAGGCATCCTTACCTCCGGAGCAGCAGCTTGGGGTGGTTCTTGCTCTCCAGGTTTTTGTCGATGAGGTCAGCCAGGAGCTGTTTGAGGACATCAGTGGCATACTCCAGCTTGCTCTGCAGCACTGTCATGATCAGCGAGGCCACGTTGCCGCGGTCCCGCATGGAGAAGCTGCGCTGCGACTCCAGCGTGCGGATGAAGGACAGCAGGAAAACCTTGTTGTTGATCAGCTGGGCAAAGAGCTTCAGGCCCTTCTCCACCCTCTCCTGCCGGTAGCCAGGGACCTGCACAAAAAGAAAGGGGTTTTTTTCCCTTTCCTTCATTTTTCCCACTGTCAGATGTCCTGTTGTCACACTATTTCTGCTACCTCTGCTCTCGTCCCTACAGCTCCTCAGCTAAGGAAAGACAAGAAGGGAATCCATACATCACCTAATGATTAGGAAGTCTGAGACAACTCCCAGCCACATCCAGATGATTTTTCCAGTCGTGTTCCCCTCTCTGAACAGCACACCTAAAAGGGATTTCCAGTGCCTAAATGTGTTGCTGTGTCACATTATATTTTTTATTTTAGTCAGACTGAAGTCTTACTCTGATTTCTTCCAGACCTTTTTTCTCATTCCTGTAGGAAACCTGTGTGCAGAGGTTTGGGGTTCAGCTTTAGGGAGCTGGGAGAGTCAGGGAGAGAGTGAATGGGAAAGAGAGCCCAGAGTGAGGTTTTGAGGAGGTGAAGAGATGCAGTGAGGCAGTGGCTGAGAGGGTGGCCATGGAATTGGGCCTTGATTTGAAGAGCACGGCAGGTGAAGGTGTGAGAGGACACCCTGAGCTCCGAACCCCTGGGTTTGGGAGCTGAGGTGTTTTGGAGACAGAGTGATTGATAAGTCTCGCATTTCTCAGCTGTGAGAGGCTGATGAACTTATTTTTATATGGAAAAATTCAGGAACTCAATGTTGGAGCCTGGGTTCCACAGAGTTCTTTTGGTCCTTCAGATTCTAGGCGAAAATGGAACCTAAACAGAGAACCCCAAACTCATCCCTCCACTTGCTGAAGCTGTTCCAGGCCTTGAAAAAACTTTCTTGGAAGCTGGAGGGTCTCACCACAGAGCAACACATGTCACCAAGGCATATATGAATGAATAACCACCCAAATTTGGCACTTTAATTCAAAATAACTTGGCTTGCCTAAACAGGCAAGCAATGCAAGGCCCCTTACAGAGTTGTTACTTTTTCATTCTGGAAATTAGAGTTCTCCACTCTTTTTGCATCCAACAAATAAATTACTTCCTAAATAGATTGAGACAACCAACCAACCAACAAACCTCTACCACCCATCCCGCCAATAATTATTTTTAACTCACTTGCTTGAGCATTTAATATTGTATATCCCTGGGATATTATGGAGAATTAAAACAAAATAACAAGAAAAGTATTTTGTGCTGCATCTGGAAGCAGTTAATTAGCAAATGAACTGGAAATAAGTAAGACCATCTCACTGTGGGATCTGTGCTGGGGCCTTTTGCAATAAATACCAATTCCTTCTGGGTGCTACAGAGAAGGGAGCAGAATGGGAGCTGCCTTCACGTTGTTAGCCAAAGATGCTGATACTGAGAGAGCTGGTGAAGCTTTAAAAAGGATTAAGGAAAAAAAAAAAAGAAGAATGGAATGAAAGGAAGAAGAGATCAAAGGTGTTGGATTGAAACATTAGCTCAGTGTGTGTCTACATAGGGGAGCATCCCTGCTAAGGCTCCTCAGGGGTCAGATGCTGTTCTGTGATCAGCTGGGTGGGGTTAATGAATGCAGGGATTGAAATTGGCTGTGGGGATGATGGAAGTGTTTGTGCGTGCACACATCTGAGAGGGAGGTTCAGCACCCCTCGTTCCTCCTGGAGCTGCTGGTCCTGAGGGAAAGCAGCTGGATGTCACTCCACCTGCACTCCAACTCTGTATGGTAGCTGTGCGTAACTCAGCCTCCTGCCCAGTCCCACAAGCCCTCCTTGCTGACAGATCAGGTTTTTCAATGTCTCTCTCCACACAGTCGGATGAATTTTGGCTCTTCCGAAGGGCAGGAGCGAAGCCGAGCAGGCATCTCTGATTACACAGCCAGCCAAGCATGGGGCTGCCTGTGCCAGCTCCTGCTCCTCCTTCCTGCCAACCAAGCCCAGGCCTGGCCTCCAGCAATCTCCCAGGCCCTTGCCAGAGCTTCTCTGGAGCTCAGAGCCTGCCAAAGGCTCTGCAGAGCCCTCAGCCAACACCTTGGCCATGGTGAAGCTCCTGATTCTCCAGCCCAGGTATTCCTAGAGCAGAGCCTGTCCATCTGCCAGAGCCTGGAGCAGATTTTAGCCTGGCAGACCTCACCTGGGCTCCCATCAAGCTCCTGTCACCACTCAGGCAATGCAGGCTCTGTGTAGACACCAAGGTTTGTGAACAATGTGAACTGCAGGGAGCCAGGGTGGAGGAGAGTTGTGGGCAGAGTGTGGACAGACTGACTGACACTGTGGTTTTCTCATCTCACTGCAAACCAGAGTGCAGCAAAGGTGAACCTCCCTCAGTTATATTTTTATAGGGGTTGCCATATGGAAAACTTGGCCTCTTAGTAGTGCGAGGGTCATGCAAAGCTGGATGACACAGGCAAACATGCTCCTCTGACATACAACAGCTTTTTATTGCTCCTGCATTGCAGAAAATATTAAATCCAGTCTAAAACACGAGCCACAGAAAGTTAAGAGCAAAGAGAAGCTTAACTGAGTAGATCTAATGCATATGGATTTATGAGTCTTCCAAATAAGAGAGTGATCAGACAGAATTTAGCAGGTAACAAGTAACAGGATGACAGGAAATGGCCCTAGATTGGAAATTAGGAAAAAATCCTTCCCTGAAAGGATGATCATGCTGTCCAGGGGAGCTATGGGATCACAATCCCTAGAAGTTTTCAAAAAGTGTGTGGTTGTCACACAAGGGGACATGGTTTAGTGATGGAATGGGCAGCATTGGGTTGATGATTGGAACTGATGATCTTAGAGGCCTTTTACAACCTAAATGATTTTATGATCTAATATGATCTAAGATAACAGCAAACATTTCTCCTTTCAACTCAGATTTTTGATGAGGACCTCTCTCACCCCTTGTAGGACACAGCAGAATCAAGTCATCACATCCCCACCACAGAATCCTTGGAATTCAGGACTGAACAGGGAGGCATGAGAGCAGCTAGAAGCAGGAGCAGTCATTGTTTTACCTCCAAATCCCTCAGGACTGGATGATCCTCAATGCCAGGGAAAAGCACCCTCATCGTGTAGGTTCGGTAGTCAAGGAAAGGGATCCCAGCTCCATCCAGGTCACTTGTGAGCTCGTGGATATCTGTCTGCAGCTCTGCAAAGGCTGGCACAAAAACAGAACACCTCAGGGAGCAGTCAAAATCCAGATCAGCCTCATCAGAATGGGAAAAACCCCACGACCCTCAGGAATAAGAATAAGGAGAGGCAACATGTGGAGAGGAAGAAGGTGGACGAGAGCAGGGTGCCTTTCCCACAACACAGCCAGGGACACGTGCCAAGGATTTCTGTGGATTCTGATTTACCAAATCCAATCACGAGAGGGTGGAGAAAGTCTGGACTAAGGGAAAACAGGGAAAGTCAGGTTAGAGCCAGGCCTTGAGCCACACCCACAGGGTTTAACTCTGGTGTTTTGGCTCGAAGCTTTGGATGTCCCTTGTACCAACACTGGCAGTGCGTCATCCTGCCTTCCTCATTGTCCTAGCATGACTTTATAATGCTTGTATCCCCAATTGTCTGTTCTGTTTGTGCTCTATATTGAATTCTGTGCCTTTAAGACTAGTTCTAAGATTGAAGCAGGGAAAGAAGAAGTGTGGGGTTTGCTTTGAGAAAACAGCCTTCACTCCTCTGCATTCTTGCTCCAGGCCTCTGTGTGTTCATCTGAGGCTGGGACAGACAGTGGGACAGAGATCTTTTTGCTTTTAGTTAATTTTAAGTAGCTGAGGCAGAGAAGTTCCCTGGACTGGTTTATTTTTTTGTCCTTTTTCTTGGGACTGTTTGAATCTGCTCTGGACTGAAAGACCCAGAGGAGCACCAGGAGCTCACACCTGGGGCCCACCGGGGCCTGGACCTCCAGAGGGGCTGATAAGAGACTGAGAGAGATGAGCTACACCCACAGCAAGGAATTTCTCAATTTGCCATCTCACTCCAGAACCAGAGGCTTTATTGTTTCATATTACTCATTCTTTGTGCTTGTGGGCACTTTGTTTGTTAAATAAATAGGGTTTTTTCCACTTTTCTCTGAGGAAGTTCTTTCCCAGACCCATTTGGAAGAGGGGCCATTTGAGTCTGCTTCCCAGAGGGACCCTATTTGGGGGTTTTCTCCCAAATTTGCCCTGAATGAGGACACTCATCCTACCTTCTTTGCACTCCAGGGCCACCCTGGACTCCAGGTTGTCCATCTGCATCTGCAGGCGCTTGAGGGTGAGGTCGCTCTCCCGGGACTTGCGCTTGTAGGCGATCAGCACGGCCACGATGAAGATGATGAGCAGCCCGCCGGCCACCGCAATGCTGACGATGGCTGGCAGGCTGAGAGGGCTGTCTGGGGAGATGTACACCATCCCTGGAGAGAACTCCATGCCTCCCACACGAGCCTAGAGGGAAAGCAGCAAAGAGCTGCCCTGAAGCTGCCACACAAGCAGGAACGCAGAGGAGCTCTGTCGCTGTCCTGGCTGAGGGTAGATGGTGACATCCCCTTGCCTCCCAAGCCAAGAGTGGAAGTATTTGGACATGGAACAGCTTAAAAATACTTGAAATGCCAGATAAAACCACCTCTGTTGGCAGTCATCATAACCCAAGCACAAAAGGACTTGTGGTGAGACAAGCCACCAGTCAAGATTCCTCTGTATCAGTTTGGATTTCATTCTGGATTTTTCATTCCCCATCCTGATGTGTTGTATGGGGCACTATATACCTGCAGAACACAGAGCTCAAGGTGTGGTCTGATGGGTCCTAACCCCACAATGAAGCAGAGGACATCTGACCCAGTGAGTACAGTGGGACTGCAGAAATCAGTCATTATTTTTTTTTACTCTCCCACCAGACAAAACTGTACTTGGAAGCCTCTGGGACAGCAAAAAAACCACCACAAACCCCACAAAGCTTGGCCCAGCCCCTCTCTTAGCCCCACATTGTCAGGGTGACTGCAGATGTTCACCAGTAGGGGTTGAACACAGTTTTTTGTTGTCCATGTACTTCCACAGGTTCCCAGAGCTGCTTCCAGCCTCTGGAAGAAGCTTCTGTGAAAAGGCCTTGCTTTTAACATGCAGAAAGAAACCCTGGAAGTGCTCCTGCTCCAAGCCCATCAAAATCTTCTGCTGAAGCAAGTCCCTCAGAGCCCTTTTTTATGTGAACACCACTCCCAACAGGAATCCCACAGGATGCCACTGGCTTCAGGCTACTACAAGGCTGTTCAAAGCTGTTTGTAGAGTAGGCAAAGCTTGAGTGGTGGAAGAAAAGCTCTGCTGACCTGCCTGAAATATAAAAAGGCATCTAGGGCTGTGTTGTGGTTTGGGAACGCTGGCTGTAGATCAGCAGAAAGCTGGGAAGATGCCATGCAAGGAGCTTGAAGGATGATGAGCCCCATCACTGCATCCCAGCTGTGTCACAGAGAGGCACAGCTGGCCCTGCAAAGGGCAAACTCTTGCTGCCAGGCAGAAATGCACTCAGGACCCCAGGGCTGACTGTTTCCTACTCCCATTGCACCTGGGACCACTGCAGTGTGGAATTGAACTATTTTCTTCCTCCATTGTGAGGAGTTTTCCCTCACGTTTCCTGTTGTTTCTCCACCACACCCCAGCCTGGTGTTCAGCCTGGTCCTGCATCCCACAGGCTCTCAGTTAATCTCCAGCCTGCCTGGACACTAATTAATCCCAGGGCTTCCCACATCTCAGCTCAGGCACCTTCTCAGGTTTCCTCTCAAGGCTGCAGGAGGAAGAAACTTGCCCAGCTGGAGCCAGCAGAGGAGACCATGGAGCAGAATCATGAATTGATGAATTTTCCCAGGTGCTCTCCACCCCAACCCTTTCTGGAGACGTGAATCTCAGTGTCCTTATTGTCTCCCAGAAGTTATTCCAGTCCCAGTTGCAGCCTCAGGGAAGAAGGTTGTTTTGCTCTACCACCAGGTGTAGGCTGCTCCTCAGTGGATCCTGGCCAAAGAGACACAACTACAACCCTCATGTCATGGACAAGACCAGATTGAACATCTGAAAACAGCTGATTTCCATCCGCAAGGCCTTCTCATGCCATTTTGGGATGGGGTCTAGAGAGATAAAATACCCACAATGAAAAACAAAACTAATCCTAAACTCACCTGTTCAGGTAATAGTTTCAAGATGACAATTGCTACCATGACACTGATGGCTTGTAGAGCATTTTCAGTGGCCAATGAACCTCAGACATGCAGCAGTAAGGAGTTTTCCCATCTATTTCAAGACACAAGATCCAACTCATTTATAAATCCTGAGGTTTGTTGTTGGAATGGGGCCTGCTCAACTGAGCAAACTGCCAAAATCACATCCTAATCCATCCACTGGAAGTTGTTCCCTTTTGCCCAAGACCACTGTCCCAAACCCTCCCAGCAAAATTTTCTCACAGCTTGCAGGCTTTCTTTCCTGTCAATGGATCAATAAATAGATTAATTCTTTTTCATTTTCTCTTTCTCCAAGCCCTGCAGTCAGACGAGTCCATTCAAAGAATATCAGGCTAGACTCAAACAACCCCAATCCCAAATCCCAGTGCAGATCCATCCTCAAAGCTGGAAGAACAGCCTGTCTCCATGGGTGGGATTTCTCTCAGCAAATATTCCGTGTGCACATCCGAGTTAGGCACTGCAGCATGATTCCAGAGTCAACAAAGAGAAAAACCACTTTCAGGATGTGATTTATGTGAGCTGCTTCTGACACCTTTGACATTGGGATGAGACGTTTCATTCAGTGGAAGTTCCCATTTCTTTCCATTAATGATGAGAGGATCTAAGCTCCAAAAAGCAGGTGTTCAAAGCTAGGCCCAGGGTGTTCCCCTTTAAAGGTGATTTCATCCCTGGGAAGGTCTCACAATCCACAAGTGAAGCTGCCATGATCTGAGGGGATCTGGCTCTTGAAGAAGAAAGTCTACGAGGCTGCAGTGTTATTGTGAGCTTTTAAAAGAAACACAGGAAAATATGCACATATAGGAGTGTCACAGTTGGACACAAAAGGAAGGGCTTGATTCCAGGTAGAAAAATTACCAGAAGGCTATTTTATTAATTTCACACAGCCCTTTTTATAGCATGCTGTGCTGAAGAACCATATGATTGGTTTAGTAAAGACAACATTTCTCTTCATTGGTTAAATAATAGAAACAACATCTGTGAGAGAATTATTATGAGAAATCTAGAAGTGTTTATGAAAGATAGAAGATTCGTTTACTTTTCACTGTCCTTGGGAGGAATGGATTCTCTCACAGAAAGAATCAGCTACTAACAGGCTGAAAATTTCACAGACTCAGAAAATCAGACTCACACATATAGCCCTACTTCACTTCTTAATCCGCCAAGTGGTTCTGGAGGAAGCTTTTTTTACCTTCTAGAAGACTGACTGTGAACCCACCAAACAACAATCTGGCCATATTTGAAGACTATTACTCATGAATTTGTCCTAAATTACACTAAGTGTTCTAAATGAACTCTGTGTGAGAGTCTGTGTCAAAGTCTCAGTGGCCACCTGTAGGAGTTCAGGAGTTGAAGGAGTGTCTTTCCTTGTGCAAGTTTGTCCTGGCCAAATAAAATTATCCCTCTAAGGATGAGATGAATCACACCCTCTTCAGCTGCTGCATTTGAACATCTCTCCATTCCTTATACAGAGTCTGGTGTACTTTCCAGACTGTGTTAGATACCAGCAGCCCTTCAGAGGTATTCCACATCTTCCCTGCAGACCTTTTCTAGCATAGCCACTCATGGATCTTCCTCACATCTCTTTCTTTTCCCTGGAAAAAAACTTGCCTCTGAGTTTTAGTCAATCTTCTTTTTTTAACCATCGCCCAGGCCTTTTATTTCTTTGCTATTTCTTTCAAATACTTAACTCTGTCATTGTGTAAAAGACAGCTGAATCAGATCAAAAGCATGTTGACATCAGCGTGTGTCATTGCCACTGCTCTTTCACTTAGAAATAATCTCTGTGTTGCACCAGTTGATTCACTCCCATGGCTCCCTCTCAGCTCGTGGCCACCTCACTTTGCAAGAGAGGGTTTGTTTAACAATTTCCTCAAGGTCAGACAGTAAATCTTTGGCAGAATCAGGAGGAGGAACTACTGTCAGTTATCCTGGGCCATCAAAGAGATGTTTGTGTGAAACACGGTCCCAGCCTGAGCAGCAGAGATGCTGTGCCATGCTGGAGGAGGCATTTTCCAGCCCTGCTTCCAGATGCAAAGTCCATCCTTGAGCACCTCCATCCTCTTCCCAGTTTCCCAGCAGTATCCCTCGTTTGACCAGCATCCTCAGAAAAGGATTGTTTTTTAATCTTTGGCTTCATTTCAGCTGTCCCAAGCTGCAGCAGCAGGGGAGTCTTCCCAATTAGTACAGCCTGGCCAGATGTCCATCATCCTGGATCCCCAGGGGTTGATTATTGCTCACCTGGCTTTGAGTTTTGCCTCCCCAGGATTGGCTTTGTCCATCCCTGACTAACCATATGTTTAATCATATCCATGAAAATGACAGGGAACATTTATTGCCCTGCTCAAAAGCTTTGGTTTTCACACAGAGAAAATCTCTCACTTCATTATTGCTCCTCTTGGAGAGCCTTAATGTGCTTTGCAATGAATCGAGAGTCACGGTGTATTTGCATGGCTGGAAAGGATTATTACCTCTATTTTCCAGATGACAAACTCTGGCACAGAGAAGTTAAGTAGCCACTACAAGGGATCCCAGCAGCAGCCATAAACAAGACCCAAAATGACCATCATGAACCGTGCTTCCTAAAAGTTCCCAGAAAAAGATCTTTTTAAAGATCAAACTCTCAGAGTCTCATTGCACTGAAATAAATAAACTGATATGCAACAGATACAGCTTTGGGGGGCACAAAAGAAGAACAGTTGTTCACAAGGAATGAGAAACACTGATGTCAGTTGTCAGCTTCTGTTGTTCCCACCCATGGCTTGGTACAAGTCCAGGGTGTTTGCTGATATGAGGTTTATCAAGCATGAGCATCAAGGAAATCAAATTATTGAGAAGAAAGTAAAAAAAAAGGAGTAAATAAATGAGGGGTGAGAAGAGAAGAAGCTCCCCCTGATGTAATCACCAGGTCCATTCTTCACAGGTTCCAGGAAGGATTTGTAGGAGCACACTAAGTTTTATAGAAGTCAAAACTCCGAAGTCCAGTCACATTATTGTCCATATCCTGCTTTTTTTATTTCTTTCTCCTACATAAAGGCAAATTTTAGTCACCATCCTGTTAACAAAGTGATGGGGACTGTGCTGAATTTAACAATTTCATGTAGGAACATGTTACACGTGATCTCACATGGGCATCCAGAGTTCATACAGCCCATACAGAAACAGAGGAGAGGCAAACTCTCCTATTGGGGTTTGATCATGAAAGGTGTCTCACTGTCCACAAAGATCTCCAGGTCACTTTTCCACTGTTCTACTTCTCCAAACTACCCTTGATGAGAATATTATACCAAAAAAAGAGCCCCTGGTGTTCCTGTCAAGGTAAACAGTGATGCAAACCCCTTGGAGCCCTCTGCCAGCTCTTCAGCTTGCTGTGCCCTCCCAGGCCACCCAGGGGGCAGAGGCTGAGGGTCAGGCATCACTTACCATCACCTTGTGCCTTCCAATGAGGTTTGGGGACTCGCAGAGGAGCTGCACGTCTGACACGGTCACTGCACAGGGCTTCTCTCCCACCAGGACGGTGTAGTTCAGTTTGGCATTGCCTCCTGCCACCGGGGGGATCAGATTCCTGCCCTGCACAGAGAGGAGCATCACACCCCAAAATAACCAAACCAACATCAGGAAAGAGTTTTCTTTCCCCCTCTGGTTCATTCCCGGGGTCCAGGTGTGGATACTGCATTTGATAGGTGTGGATGGCTGATCCCTGACACTGCTCCAGGTTGGACAGGGCTTGGAGCAACCTGGTCTAGTGGAAAGTGTCCCTGCCCACTGCAGGGGGTTGGAATGAGATGGTCTTCGAGGTCCCTTCCAACCTAAATATGATTCTATTATGACATCTGTAGTTCACCATTTTTTCACACAGAGAGGAAAAGCCAATTTAGGAGCTCACGCAGAGAACAGCATGAGGGGTTACAGACTCAAAGCAGTCACAAAGACCTGTCCTGCTCCTCCCTGTCTGCAGCTGAATGAGAAATGTTTCATCTAAGTCCTGCACATCATAAAACCCTCACTAAACCTAATCAGGCAAGTAAGTCAGACCCTTTTCCAAGCATGCAAAAAGCATTTGCAGGTAAAATAATTTCTTCCCATATTCACCGTGTAAAAATAGTGATACAGAAATGCTGCATCATAAAATTCCTTCTCTGTATTGCTGTGAAGTTTACAGAAATGGCAAAGGACTGGTTTGGGTTTAAACAGGGGTGAAAGGAAGGTCTTGAATGTACAAGAAAGGAGACAGGGTTGGGTGTTTCACTGTCAGCCACCTTGCAAGGGTAGAAGATGTTCTCCAGTGAACAGCAGTGGGTACAAATTTAGGCTGCACAGAGGAGTTTATAATTTTTAGTTATGGGTCTGGGCAGTGCTTGGTGTTTGCTGATGGTTACTCTGGGATGGTTCATAAGGGGCAAGGAAAGGAGGAAATTTCTGGGGTGCAATCAGGATGATTTATGGGCGTGCTGGCAGGCACAGAGAGGCAGAATTTATTTGTCCTTCCTCATCCAGTCCTTGGTCCCCATCTCACCTTCAGGATGATGGGACTTCCAGGCTTCAGCTCCAGGATCCCTGAGGGATTGAAAACCTCGAAGATGGGGTTGGGGTAGTAGGTGAAGTTGGTTTTGTTGAGGATCAGCAGGGACTGCACATTGTCAAGGATGAAGCCAAACTCCTCCGGGCGCTCAGCGAGCTCAGACTGGTGATTGGGGTCCACAGCCAGCGCTGGGGCCTGGCAGGTCATCTCTGTGCTGTTCTGCACCTCACAGTTCTGGGGGAAGAAACCCAAAATAGGCAGTGTTTTTGGGAAATAGGACCCTGGCAGGTCATCTCTGGGCTGTTCTGCACCTCACAGTTCTGGGGGAAGAAACCCAAAACAAGGAGTGTTTATGGGAAACAGGGACCCTGGCAGGTCATCTCTGGGCTGTTCTGCACAGTTCTGGGAATAGAGGCCCAAACCAAGGAATTTTTATGGGAAATAGGGACCCTGGCAGGTCATCTCTGTGTTGTTCTGCACCTCACAGTTCTGGGGGAAGAAACCCAAAATAGGCAGTGTTTTTGGGAAACAGGGACCCTGGCAGGTCATCTCTGGGCTGTTCTGCACAGTTCTAGGAATAGAGACCCAAAACAAGGAATTTTTATGGGAGGTCATCTCTGGGCTGTTCTGCACCTCACAGTTCTGGGAATAGAGACCCAAACCAAGGAATGTTTATGGGAGATGGCCCCATCCTCCCTGGTGGGCAAAGGGCTCTCAGGGAGAGGGAGGAGCAGACCCCCGTGGTTATCATGGGACAGGCTGGTGCTCCACTGCTTCCAAACATTCCCCACCACACAATCAAGGCTGGGCAGGGATTAGGAAAGCCCTGCTGAGGCAGCTGTGTGGAGCAGTTTGCACTTCAACAGGGCCTCCTGTGCCTCTTGAGAGAGCTCAGCCTCTGTTGCCAGTGTCAGCATCTTTCCCTGGCTTTGTTTCCTTCTGGAAATATAAGATTCTTCCCTTACTTTTTGCACAGCACAGATTAGTCAAAGCCTCCCTACCACCTTGCAATCAGGTCTCACACTCTGGTCGTTTTTCCCAAAGTGTTTGTGCAGTGCATGCTCAGTGGTGCTCAGGATTCCAGTTTGGATACCTGGTTACCTGAAATGAACCCCAGCAAGCTGGAGAAGCAAAGACAAACGTGAAGGTCTCAGAAGACCCTGAAATTTGTTTCCAGCCCTGCCAAAAAACTTCTTTTTTGTGTGTGAGTCCTTCAGGGATGAGATAACATTTCTGGAGACAAGTCATGGCCTCTTTTTTGGGCTGCACCAGGAGATTTCAAGCTCCAGGGCTGTCCCCTCCCCAGCTCTGCAGTGGCACTCACATTGACGTGCTCCTTCCCACCGTGCTTCGCCCGGATCTGAGGGTTTTGGATGAGGTCCAGGTGAGTTCCCCACACAGCAATGGGAGTGTTGCCACTGGAGAACAAGAAATGGGATTAAAGAATGAACCCAGCTAATAGATGTCAGAGCTCATCACACCAGGAATGGGTGATCTGTGTTCCTAAATGTTGGTTACAAAGTGTCTGACCACGTCTGGCGGTCCTGTAGAGAGGGAAGGAAGAACAAAACAAATGGTTTTTCATTCATTCATAAAGGGAGAAATAAGTAAAGACAAATGCTTGCTAAAACTGCCATGTCAGGCAGCCTCTGGGTGGTTCCCATTGTCAGAATTCAGCAATCACAAGCTTTGGGGATGAGAAGAACAGTGGAGATTTAACACAGGGTCTTTAAAATGGTCCACAGGCTGTATCTCCTATGACACTTTAATCAGTCACAGAATTATAAAATATCCTGAATTGGAGCTCACAAAGATCATCCAGCCCAGCTCCTGGCCCTGCAGAGACAGCCCAACAATCCCACCCTCTTCATCCCTGAGAGCGTTGTCCAAACCCTCCTGGAGCCTCGAGGCTGTGCCCATTCCCTGGAGAGCTGCTCCAGTGCCCAGCCCAAAAACCCCTCACAGACCCTGTGCCATGGAAACAGCTCCTGAGGATTCTGGCTCCATAGCCCCATATCTAACCTGCTATTAAACATCACCATGAACATGACAATGTCACTTCAGTAAACTCTTTGGTGCCACCAGGGAACCCAGCCCTGCAGCAATTAAAAGAAATTGAGACAAAGTCTTCAGCTTTGCATCAGGCACTGCCTTCCTTGAGGTGGCCCAGGATCCAACACAAACAGAGACTCCCAGTCTCTGTGTCCCCTTGCTCAGAGGACAATTTCCTGAGAAAGCCAGCTCCCACAAGCCACAGCCTGCAGGCATCTGGTGGATTTTCTCATTTTTATGGGGAGATGTAGCTGGAACTGTCCTCACTCCCTGCAGTCACTGTCACCACAAGGAAACAGCTCTCAGAAACACCCTTCTCTCCTTTCCCCTGCCTCTTCCAGCTGCAGCCAGAAACCGTGGGACTGTGGGGAGTGTAGGGGAAGGAGGGAGGAAACTGCAAAGGACCATTCCCAGGCTTCACAGGGCAGGCTGTGAACACCACAGTAAGGAGCAGGGTTCACCACAGGCAGCTTTGGCCATCCCAAATAAAGCAGCTCTGATCTATCAGGGTGTGCTGGTTTTGCATTGATTGACATTTAGTGAGGAGGCAAGAAGCCTCAAATCTCAAATTGGCAAACTAAAACCACTACACAGGGTGAGCTCTGCTGTTACAGCAGGAGGTGAGGGCAGAGTGATGCAGGGCTGAAAGGAGAAGATTTATCCAAGAAAGCAAAACCTTCCCCTGTCAGGGCTCACACAGCCAGGACAGGAGGAGGAAATGTCATCAGCAGACAGCCCCATCTCTGAGGGTTTCCCAGGCTGAGGCGTGCTCTCAGCAGTTTCAGCACCTGCCCCTATAACTTCCTTTGGAAACTGTCCAGGATGCAGTTTATTTCCTGCTGGGAAGGGAAGGCCACGTGGAAATAAATGGGATTGTGAAGAGAAAGCTCAGAATCCCTGTCCTGCCTCCAGGTAAAGCTGCACATACAGGAAAGGTGAAGCATGTGCATTATAAATGAGAAAACACCAGAGAATAAACACCCTGTGAGGAAGGAGGCAGCAAATCTCCCTCGTTTCTGACCTTTGTTTTCAGTGTTCCTCATTTATCTTCCATTATTAATCAGCTGGGGAGGCAGGAAAGAATGCAAACAGACACAGAATAGCTGTCAGGTTTGGGTGAGCTCTGCTGCAGCCCCTCCAGTGGCACCCACACTGATGAACCAAACAGTTTGGGTTTATCCAAAGAGAATTGGCACACCCACATCTTTCAGCAGATACTCCTGGGACACCTCTCTGGGAGGCTCCTCGTGGACTTTCCCTCAGGGATTGGACTGGTCCATGGTTAGGGCAACATTTCACCTTGAGTTTTGCAGAGTATCTCAAGTGTTTTCTCTCTGAAATCATCAGCTATGATGGGAAATTGCTAATGGGACATTTTATGGGGCAATCCACATTTTGCATTTCTGGGTGCAAGATCTGGGTGAGCTTTTTTGAATGCACAAGGGGAGATCCTGCTGAAGTCACACATCTGCTTACAAGAGACCTTCCCTTCCCTGCCTCACAGAAAAAAATACCCTCTCCCCAAAATTCAGCTTCCCTGTAAAGATTCCTGACATTACCCAGGGAGAGCTCATTCTTCAGAACCCAGAAGTGTATAAACCAAATTGTTCTTTCTCCACTGTCCTGGATCTTCTGAATTTTGGCTGTGAGCCTTTATATTATTAATAAAAATATTATTTTTATTTCTATTATTATATAATTTAATGGTAATATCATTAATAATATAATTAATCCCTGCTGATTCAAACTAGAAAGGATTTTATGTCTTTACTCAGCTGACAGTTTTATGTGTTCCACAAAAATCCAGTGTGTGAACACAGGTATGTGTGTCTATATAAACACAAATCCTTTTATTTAATCAACCAAATCTGTGCACACAGTTTTAAACCCTCGTGTTAAAAATCCTCTGTTTGGGTTGGAATCTGATCTTACAGGCTCAGACCACAGGTAATAAACACAGCCACAGCACCTGACCAGAGAGAGGGAAAGAAAAAAGGTAAAGCATTTTTTTGTTTGCTGAAGAGTTTAAATCAGCCCCAAACCCTTTCTGGTTTGAAAATAAAGTAAATAAAACTGTTTCTTGCCTTGAAAATCACCAGCTATTTGTGCCATATCTGGATGCTCAGCCAGGTGGGAGCAGAGCCTGGAGACCTGCTGCTGCCCAGCAAAATAACAGAGGTGCCAAAAGCTCTCAGAATTTAACTGTTTATTGCCCCAAAAGACCCTGAGTATCATTTTCTGCCTGCAGACTCAGGTAATTGCTGGATGTAAGTCAAATCAAACTCAGATCAAAAGTATTAATGGAGCCTCATAGAATTTTATTTACTTGCCAGCCCAGCATGACTCCTTTTTTTTTTTTTTTTTTTTTTGCTATGGAAATAAATTAGCAGTAATCTTTTCTTTATTGTCTTGAAAAATAGACCTTGAAAAGGTTTTAAGCCAAGCTTGGTACTTTCATTCATGGGTTTTGCAAAGCTGGTTTAGTGTCAATCATCTCTGCCTGGGAACAGCTCAGCCCCACAGTTCCAGCACCTAAAACTCTCCCTAAAACCCTGAACCCCCCTGGTAATCCTGGATTTTCCATCTTCTCTCTCCAGGGTTGTGCACCTTTGGAGGGACTCAAAAGTGGTTAAAAAAGAGGATGAATCTGGGTAGGTCTGGTTAAAATGGGGCATCTGTTAAGGCTCAAGTTGATACTTCCTGGTTTCAGAAATGATGAAGAAATGAAAGGGTTGATGAAGAAAGCAGAGGGTTGTACCCAAAAAAATGCTCCATCACTGGGAATGCTCAAATCATCCCTGGGAGTGTTCAAAAGCTCTGTGGATTCATCACTTGGGGCACGTTTTACTGGTGAATGTGTCAGTGCTGGGTTAAGATTTGGAGTTAATTATCTTAGAGGTCATTTCCAGCCTTAATAATTCCATGAGTGATGGGACAAGTGCAGTCCCAGCCATCCATCCTAGCAGCTACACACCCCACAAACAACCCAGTACCCCCTACACAAGCACCTCACCCTTATTCCCATTATTCTGGGGTTTGGGATGGGAGATCCCATCCATCCAGCCATGGGACACAGAGTCCCTGCACCTCCAGGCTGGGCTAAACCTTGCTCACACACCTGAGGCATCTCCTTGGCTGCTCCCTCACCTCTGCCTGGCAGCTTCAGCAGAGAAACCAAGGAGCAAGCAGGCTGTGGAGAGCTCCTCACCTCCCAGCCACACCTGATGGAGGAAGGTCCCTGTGCTGCAGCTTTCCAGGGGATATTCAGGAATTCACTCTCCTAGGCTGTCAATCTTGCACCTTTTAAGCAGCACTGAACTGGCTTTAAAAGGGAGTAAAGTGATTTCTCATTTCACTGATAACCTGGATTCTGACTGAAAATAAAAACCCCAAATGGAAAAATCCCGACACTGAAGCTTCAAGTCCAACATGCAAAGGCTCAATCCGGCTAAATCAGTAAATTCCCTCACGGTAATTAAAGGCACTAATTGATTTGTGAAAACATCTTTGGGATAGGAGCTGAACTGGGGGGATTTACAAGCCCTGCTCCTAATCCCCAGGGACTCCAATCAGTCCAGTTTGACAGGGAAGCAGAGAGCTGCCATGGATGGATGAGGGGAGACGAAGATTTCTTATTTTGTATCTTTTCAAGGAAATACCAGTGCATTTAATGACCAATTTCTCCCTTCCTGAGGCCATTTCTCCAGGCTTCTGAGAGTTTGGGCATCACTTTGATGCCTTCCACAACCAGGGCAAACGCTGCTCTCAGGCACCTTCATGTGAACCCTGTGAATTCACCAAAGCAGCATCAAGGGGGGGAAGAGAAAAAGGGATCCCTAACGAGGAGAAAGGCATTTGGATAGGGCAGGGAGCAGGGCTCCTGTGTTGTTTCATCTTGGGACAGAGCCCTGGGGCTTTCAGGAACCATGGTCAAACAGGCAGAGCTTAGTCCTGAGGCACCAAGGCCACAAAGGCTGTAGGAAATGCAGGAATTTCAAGTCCCTGAGGGCTGGGGAAATTGCAGGAATTTCAGGTCCATGAGGGCTGAGGGAAATGTAGAATTTCAAGTCCATGAGAGCTGTGGGAAACATAGGACTTGCAGCTTGCAAACTGTGAGAGAATGAAATGGTTCATGGCTAAAATATTGCTAAAATTGTGGAAAGGCTTTTGCCCACCGTAGCAAACTGCAAAGAAGCAGCTGCCCCTCTGTGGCCACCAAAGCCACCTCTCCCCAAATACACCTAAAAACAGAATTTGGAGTGTGGAGGGAACTTGGGATAAGACAAATGTGATACAATTGTCCAGGTCTAGGGGGAAGATGTGAATCTAGAAGAGACACTGGGGTGCTGGTGGCTCAAACCCTCAGGGCAAGCTGCTGATGGGCAAAGCACCCACCCCGGGGCCAGCACAGCCCAGCTCAGGCTGCAGCTGATGATAACTCCCCTGCCCAAGGGAATTCACACAGAGCCTGAAGGTGCTCCTGCTGCTGATGGAGCCAGCTGGGCTGGTGCAAGAGGCAGCTGTGTCAACTTAGAAGGTGTAAAAAACTTGTGATCCACCACATTCCATCATCCAAGTGTCCCTGATCCACAGCTTCCCATCATCCAGTGGGAAAATCCCAGCTGGGTGTTCCCCCCTGAACCTGAGTATAAGCCCAGCAGGGATTTCTGGGGATTTTCTTCATCATTTCCTTGGGATGCCCCTTGTCATCTGATGGATGCAGTCTGTGACCATCCCTTCAACCAACAGACATTGAAATTGCAGTGACCAAGTTCTGTGGAGCCTCTGAGTGGTGCAACCTTTCTGCTCTCATCCTTTCCTTTTCCATCTTAGGCATTTTCTTATGTGATATTTTTAGGATTTTATATTTTCATATTGTCAGAGATAATAACAACCAAAAAGGCTATGTAGCTGCTTTCCCCTGCAACCAAATTGTTCTAAAATAATCCCATATATATATATGTGTGTGTGTATTTACAAACATTGATCATTCAGTGTCATTTCACTCTAACCCACCCCAAGGGATCTATTTGGAATTATCTCTGCACAAATTCTTGGTGGACACAATACTTGGAAATCAGTTTCCTACACCAAGGGCCCAAAGTGATGAGAGCAGTGCTGCTTTAAAAAAACCATGGGAATTGGGAGAGGGCTCCCCTGGGATGCTCACCTGAAGATGCTCCACTCAGGCTCGATCCTCAGGATGGTGGGATCCTCCACATATTCATAGTGCAGCTCCTGGTGGATCTTGGCCTTGTCCACTCTCACAGACACCTTCACCTTCTCAAAGCCCTCATAGGAGGCCGTGGTGTTACAGACAATGTGCTTGGTGGATCTCCTGGGAGGAGGAGAAAGTAAATGTGAACAGGTGCTCCAGCAGCAAAATGGTGCCAAAAAGAGCCCAACTATTTTATTCTTATGTCCAGTGGCCCAAACCTATGCACTGAAGAGGTGAAACTCAGTGTGAGCCATTTATGTACCTGTAGCAGTGTCTGGGGAGGTGACGTTGCCTTTTCACTGGTTTAAATAAAACCACAAGAGCCCTCATCTCTCAGGACTCAGAATAAAATCTGAACCCCAAGGGCAGTCCAGACCAGGCCTCTCTCCAGAAGTATTTCTCTGTGATTAAATATTTGATGGATGTTTCCTTCCTGCCTGCAGACATGTGCAGCAGCAGCTCATAAAAGGGGTGTTTGCACCTCAGCTTTGCAGTCTGGGATCATAAAGTTTACTTTGCATTAGGACTGTAAGTCTTGTTTAAGTGCAGTTTGCAGCGTGCCTTGGACCTCTGGAAATGCTAATACAGTGGGAAGAATTTTATGATTATATTTAAAGGGGATTCTGCATAAACCTTTCCTTTTTGGCAGGGCTCAAAACCAATTCCAGGTCTGCATTCCTTACAAAATGAGTTAAAAAATCCAGGCAAAAAAAATTCTCAGTCTTCCCAGTCCTGTGATGCAGCATCATCTTAAACCCCTAAAATGGGGGTGTAAGTCACCTTCAGGGGCTGCACCCCTCAGATGCCCTCTAAATTCCCCCAAAAAGACAGAGCTCAATCCCTCCTAAAATTCCCCAGTCTCCAGTGAGAATCTCCAAGCAGCTGTGGCTCCCACTTGGCATTTCAAATCACAGACTGTGACTTCACCCTGCAGAATTTTGGATGCTGGAGCGCTCCACAGTCATGACAGGCTGCTAAAGAGGATCCCCACAGCCAGGAGAGGGAAGGGCATTGCCCCAGGGCAGTGCTCCCAGCTCTCCTGTCAATGAGAGCTTCCTCTGCCAAGGACATATTTGGGAGAAACGTGCCAACTTCATCTTCAGCCCCCGTCCCTACTGGCAGCAAAATGTGTTGTCCTGGGTAGTTTGGAGCTGTGGGAGCCCCTGGGAATGGGATTCAGGCTCATTCTCACAGGGATCAGGGAACATCCAGCAGGTAACACTGACATTAAGCCTCTCTGAAGCGCCATTGAACAGGAGCCAACGCAGAGCTAAAATGTTGCAAATCACCCATTTCTTAGCGCTACACAACTATTCTGGGATAAAAGGGAGGTGGTTTAGTACTTCGAACTGATGTTGTCAGATTTTCTTTGTCACCTCTACTAAAGCTGGGACATGAAAATGAATCTTTTAAACGACGTACTCCCAGAGCAAGTAGCAGAGCACAGGACCGTGGAGAATTGTACTGAAATTTGACAAGAGGCCACGGGAAAAAGCACATCAAATACCGGTCAAAACAATGAAATAAATCCTATTTTCTCTCCCCAAAACACCACCAGCAAGGCTGTGCATGGTGCAGAATGCACAAGTCCTGTTGCAGCATTGACGTGGCCATGAGCAAAGGAGGCTCTTGAGGGACAAGGTGTCAGGGCTGCAGGAGAAGTTTCCTGACTTTAACTGGCATTTAATCATTCACACTCAGGCATGAGGAGCAGGAAGGGCTCATCTGTACCTGTAGAAGAGGCAGGGCTGTCGCCCAAAGGTCACGATGACGTTGCTGCCAGCGTTGAGGTTGTTGCCTGTGATTGTCACCTGGGTGCCACCCGACACTGGTCCTCGCTTCGGCTTCAGGTCAGAGAGGGTCAGAGTCTGTGGAGGCAAAGGGAGGTGTTGGAAACACAGCAGAGGAGCAGAGGACCTTCCCTCTCCTGTTGGTGGTGGAGAGAGGGAGGCACCCCCAAGGATTAATCAGGATTTCTGAAGTTGGCCATGTCTTCTGGCTGATAAAGGAACCTGGAGTGACACCAGTCCTGTCAGAGACCCTCTGCCCAGGTGCCAGGCTTGGTGGGATGAGTTCAGACTCAACCCCAGCCTGTTCTCAGCCCTCCAAAATGAGATCTGCCCTTGTACCCACTCAGAAATGCTCCTACAAAGACAGGTCCATGCCTGGAGCACCTTGGGTCACAATCTCTCACCTCCACTGCTTGTTTGGCACAGCCCAGGGGACACAACTCCAGCTCTGCAGGGTAACTCAGGCAGTGAACTGGCTTGATTGGATCTTAGTGGGAAATCTCCACCTCCAAACTGTGGAGCTCACGAATGATGAAAATCGTTTGGTTTTGAAAAGATCACTCAACTTTATTGACTCTCAGAATCACAGAATGGTTTGGGCTTAAAGGACCTTAAAGATCATCCATTCCCACCCCCAGCCATGGCAGGGATACCTTCCACTATCCCAGGGTGCTCCAAGCCCTGTCCAACCTGGCCTTGGACACTTCCAGGGATGAGGCACAGCTTCTTTGTCCTCACTACCCTCACAGGGAGCAATTCCTTCCCAATATTTCATCTAACCCTGTTCTCTGGCTGTGGAAAGCCATACCCCTTGGAAGGAGGAGAGCTGTGGCTCAGCAGAACATCTGAGTTTGTTCTTGCCACTCCCACACAGGATCCCAGAATCACTGAGGCTGGAAAAGACCTCCAAGATCATTGAGTCCAGCCCGTGAGCAATCCCCACTTTGACAACCAGAACAGAGCAAATCCAGGTGTTCTTTGAACACCTCTGAGGATGGGATTCCGTCCCCTCCTCATGCAACACCCCTTTCCACCAAGAAATTCCTCTTGATGTCCAATCTGAGCCTGCCCTGGTGCAAAATGCCCACACCTGACCCTAAATCTTCCTCTTATGTGATTCGGATGTTGAGACAGCCTGGAGCTGTCCTTCAGTGACACGTGGTGGTGGTGCTCCTGTCGAGGTGTCCTCTGAGATGCCACAGCCACAGAGGCAGCTCTGTCCACTTGAACACCTTCTCCCTCTCCCTGCTGATTTTCTGAGCCTCTTTTCCCAGCCTCACACGGCGCTGTGTTAATATATCAAAAAGGGGCACAATTCCTTTAGAGGCCCCAAATCTCAAAACTCTTTTTCTTACCCTGCTACCCTCCCTTCTTCCCCAAATCAAGATAAAATACTCGTGCTCTGAAGGCACAGATCACCCTGTTACCACAATGCAGAGAGGAGGCATCAATATTCAGGGAGAAATTTGGAGTTACAGTTTATTCTTTCATTTGCATTTTAATAGAAAAACTTTCCATTCAGTCCCAAGTGAAAAGCTACTATATGCATTTAAATGAAGATTATTTCTTTCCCCCTCTCTTTAAGAATGATGACACAAGTGCTTGAAGCTCTCAGCTCCTCTGAGCGAGCAGGTACATCATGCAGTCACCTTATTGAGCTTTGGAGACCATTAATCCATGTTTATAAAACCACCTGACACACACCACAGCTCCCACTCTCTCACACACAGAGACACCTCTGCTCCCAGGCCCCTCTGGTTTAATCATTTTGAAAAACAGCGGCAAGATTTCCATTTTTCCATTTTGCTCCTATTCAAAGTGCAGCTCTTGGAGGAAGGGCAGAACATGAAAATCAGACTTAGAGCTCTTTAAAAGGATCTATTGTCAGAGCTGGGCACTTCTTGTGTTTAAACCTGACTGGTTTTCACCTGATGGTTTGGAAGCTGCTTTTATGCTTAGAATCATGGAATTTTGGGGGTTGGAAAAGACCCCTAGGATCAGCAAATCCAAGCATTAACCCAGCACTGGCAAGGCCACCACTAAAGCACCTCTCTAAGCACCTTGAACACTTCCAGGGACAATGATTCCACCACTTCCATGGGCAGCCTGTGCCAGTGCTTGGCAACATTTTTATCAAGAATTTTTCCAAATGCCACCCTGAGCCTCCCCAGCCCAGCCTGAGGCCGTTCCCTCTGCTCCTGTCCCTGTCCCTGGGAGCAGAGCCCGGCCCCCCCGGCTGTCCCCTCCTGGCAGGGAGCTGTGCAGAGCCACAAGGGCCCCCCTGAGCCTCCTTTTCTCCAGGCTGAGCCCC
>VZUI01035733.1:0-15526 GCA_013401135.1 Cettia cetti | reverse complement strand
GGGACGTCTGGAATTCCTGAAGATAAAAGAACAATTGAGCCTTGTAGAGTCCGAATCTTTGGAAGACAGATTTACAATGTCCCCCCAGACTGCATGGAGTCCCATAAATAAACTGTATATTTAAGGGGGGTCTTGAAACCAAAATGAATATTTGAATCATGCATAAGCTTATTTAAATATTGTAATACAGAAGTCCTTAAAACAAAGGATCTGAAGTGGGACGGTGTGCTGATCTTGTTGGTATCAGCACCTTGGCCGAAAAGCTTTGTTTCTTTGTCTCCTAATTGTCTATTTTATTTTATTTTTATTAAACTTATAACTTTTACAAAAAAGTGAACCGTGTTTTTCACAATGGTGATGGAACCCAGAGGTGAATATGGAAGATGTTCAGATATAAAGATGTTCAGATATGGAAGATGTTCAGATATAAAAAGTCCATCCACGCTTGCGAGAGTGAAATCTCTATGTCAACATCTGCAAAATTAATTATAAGCAAAGTACGTGCTTCCAAGAAGTAAATTGTGTCTCTTAGGTCATTTTAGTATAAATAACAAGGGAAACTGAGGTGATAGCAGAATCGCAAAATCACTAAGATTGGAAAAGATGTCTCAGATCTTTGACTCCAACTTTGACAAAGGTTACCACCTTTGTCAACTAGACCATGGCACTAGGTGCCACATCCAGTTGTTTCTTGAACACTTCCAGGGGTGGTGACTCTAACACCTCCCAGGACAGCCCGTTCCAAAGCTTGACAACACTTTCAGTGAAGAAATTCTTTCTGATGTGCAACTTCAACCTCCCTTAATCCAACCTAAGGTCATGTCCTCTTGTCCTGTTGCTGGTCACTTGGGAGAAGAGCCAGACCCCCACCTGGCACTACCCTCCTTTCAGGAAGTTGTAGAGAGGGATAAGGTCCCCCCTGAGCCTTCTTTTCTCCAGGCTGGGATCCCCCAGCTCTCTCAGCTGCATCTCATAGGACTTGTTTTCCAGACCCTTCCTAAGCTCCATTGTTCTTCTCTGGACACTCTCCACGCCTCTCAATGCCCTTCTTGTAGAGATTTTTTTTTTTTTTTATGGATTTCCAAAGCCAAATCTTATCACTGGATTATTCAACAAAATTGAACCCAAATGCTAGGAGGGCAGGAAGATGTTTTGCCACCAAAGGGGGCTGTGCAACGAGGCAGTGAGGAACTGGAGTAATACTCCAGTGAAAACAAAGCACACAGCCACTGTATTGTCCTGTAGGACAGCTTCAGGCACCACATTAAGCAATTGACAATGAGAAACTAACTACAAAACAATGTCATTTTGTTTCAGAACCCTTCTACCAAGCCTGTGCTGTCAGCCCAAGCTGAAGGCCAAATCACAGCTTTCTGCAGTGAACAGAGAAGCTCATGAATATATAGATGGAAGTGTTTTCCACATCTCTGAGTGCTGGTGCTGAGGAGGCAGTTCAAAGTGTAGATGAAATTTTAAGGGAGTAGACTCATATGGACACACTTGGACATATAATATTTTGGAATATATGTTGAGGTCTCTGCTGTGCTGGTCACACTCCAGAATAGAACTGGTGAGGGCTTTAAAATACGTTATATGAAAGCAAGACCTATAAAAAACCAGAAACAGTCCCTCCTGTTCAAGCAGATGAGTCAATACAGTTTGTGAATTTTCTAAAGTTCAGCAACCAAACAGAAAAACAGATTTTTAAAGAGATGTAGTAATTGCACCTCAATTTCTACCATTCTTATTTAAGGAGTGATCTCATTTCCGTTGCAATTCACAGAATATTTGTTTGGATAAAATGGAAGACTATTTAATCTATAGCCCTTTCTAACTTGTGTACTTATTGACTAAATAAATGATTTGATAGCACTCTGAGATGTCTGTGATGTGAATTTCAATTCTGAAATGCCACCAGTGTTCCTTCAAGTTTGTCATGAGTTACTTTGCCTCAACTTGCTGAAAAAAATGAGATGCACCAATGCAAAGAAGCTAAGCTAGACTGAGTTATGCTTTGATTGAGCAATAGCACAATCTATAATTTCTGATTTACCCGAAGCAGTAGAGCAAATATTTCTTCATTAAAAAATACTGCATAACCCCAAAGTATTTAGATGCAAATAAGATTTGTAGTCTGAGTCATTTGCACAATCCCCACAATTAGACTGTCAGTCTAATTTTCTTTAAAAAGCATGTATGTATAACTGAGGATGTTTTATAATCCCTAGTGGATTAAACCTTTTATCTCAGCATGCCATTATATCTCAATTTCTTCCTTTACATTAGTATGACAGAATGAATAGGAATTATTAATGTACATTTATTAAAGTAAACCTGTACATTAATGATCACAGCCTTTGCAAAGCACAGCTAGCTTAATATGGGTGAAATCCATCTTCTATAATAGACACCTTTAGGAATTTCATATAATTGTATTTTTCAATGGGCAGGACACTTTTCATCAATTGAAGCTTTCTTTAAGGAACACTTTGGATTTTCTTCCATTTTGAAATTGCTCCTCAAGAAAATATTTAATGATGTATCGAAACAGGCTGAACTAAGATATTTTTGATTCTCAGATATTTTTTAATCATACATTTTGTGCTATCTGATGAAAGTCATCGAGAAATGAAAGCCTGTGTTCCTGTGCTTCTCCTGGCCTTTGTGGTCTAGATGTGAGATGGTCATACTTGCACTGGTTGCATCTCTTTTTCTATTAAAACACGAAACTAAAACTCAGTATATCCATTCCAATTGGAAGATTGACTCCAAGCGCTCAGACTGTGATGTGCTCAGGGAGAAACTGTTGCATCAAGGCAGAGTAAAATATTTCAATATTTTAAACTCAGTTTTCTCAAGGAAAAAAAAATAATTTCAGGAAGAAAGATTCTTTGATTTCTCACAATATTTTGGGAATAAAAGAAGATTTTTGAATGGGATTTTCCTTGCAGTGTAACTTGGAAATTTGACTAGCTCCCTGCAATAATACAAGTATGTAACACATGGGATCTTAAACTTCTTGCTGCCCTCCGGTGGATGAAAGGAATAATTACTTCAACAACAACGTGGGAAAAAAATGTAACAGGGAAATGACTTAGTAGAAAGTAAATTCCACATAAATTAATAGGATTGGGACACAAATGTGGATTCCACTCCTCAAGAAAGCTGTTGGAATCAGGCAAATCAGATTTAATCTGTCACACTTTTCTGTTAATGCTGGCACCTTTTCACTGTGAAGATAAAATTAATATTAAAGTCCTTAGAATGAAGCCAGACAGAAATAAAAAAAAAAAATTAAATTTGTGGAGCATCCCAATGCTTGCAGTCAACCAACATGTTCCAGGATGACAGAAAACATGGGGCTTAAACTAAACACTCCCTAAAAGTGCTGCCATACAAGCTTGGGCCACCACCCAGGATGACAAATAATTTTCAGTTCTCCTTTTCTGTCACCACAGGGGAGGATGGATGGGTCGATTACAAAGCCATCATGAACGTTTTCATCTGGGGAATTCCTGGATTTAGAGCTCCTGACAAATTGCTTTGTGACAAGAAGATGAAGAGAAATGACGTGAGAAGTTATATGTATAATTAACCACACAGGAAAAGAAAAGAGAAAAGCAAAACCAAACCAGAAATAAGGTCTTTGCCACAAGCAACTAAGCTGTCTGTGAAAAATAACATCCCCTTTCTCTCTTTATTTTTTAAGAACTTAAGCCCCCTTTCCTTAGACAACTTCAGTTTTACATTTACATTTTCCCAGTCCAAAAAGTCTTGAGAGGCAGCGTCACTCATAACACCAGTGGGCAAAAGGACAGGACTTTTTCACCATGGCACTGTCTGCCAGAGTGTCTCATGACATAATTCTAAACAGTACCTATGAAAAAGAATAAAGGTCTTCATGTAACCTTTTTTCCAAAAAAAAATTTTTTTTAAGGCAGATTGTGGGATTATTTATTACAAACCCCGTGTGCAAGCCTCTAGATCTTGTGTTTCCCACCTCTTTGGCACTGCTCACCACAGGAGCTGTGCCCTCTGACCTGCTCAAAAGCTTGTTTTTGCTCAAGGCCTCACTCAAAATTGCTCTACTTTCAGAGAACTTGATAAAAAAGGCTCACAAGGCAGCTGTAACCTGGAATATGCTTTCTCTGGAATCCCATAAGGCCTAGGAAAGCTTGTATTTCTTTCTTTTTAGCATGTGGAGACATAGCTGATACCTTTTTGATCACATCCACGGGGCGATGGCAACATCTATCCTGCCATTTTTTCCCAAGAACCAAATCTGTTGTGCAGGTCCCTTGATCTTGCTTTGTTTTATGATGTCAGACATTGAATCCACAGAATCCAGTATACCCAGTATCCCTTTCCCTCTTCTGGCCCTCAATGCCTGTTCCTGGCTGCAATATTCACTGTCTGAGCCTTCCAGTGCCAGACCAGATCCCCTCGGACATCCTAAGTAGGGTGCTGAGAACACTGAAAAAAACCCACCAAACTTAAAAACCTTTCCCCCCACCTCTCCCTTCTTCCTAAGCTTTACTTAACTCCAGATTTCCCTACTTCCTCTGCCTGAGTGGTGCAGGGGGATGAGAAATGGGGGTTGTGGTCACCTCATCACACGTCTGTGCTCTCCTCACACTCTTCCCCTGCTCCAGTGTTGGTTTGCTCCTGTGGGAGAAAGTCCTCCATGAACGTCTGTAATGTGAGTTCTTCCCATGGGCTCCACTTCTTCATGAGCTGTTCCAGTGTGGTCCGTTCCAGGGGTTGCAGTCCTTCAGGCACAGACTGCCCCAGCGTGGGTCTCCCATGGGCTGACAAGCCCTACCAGGAAATCTTCTCCAGTGTGGGCTCCTCCCTCCAGGGTCTGTCTGGACCCTGCTCCAGCATGGGCTTCCCATGGAGTCACAGCTTTCTTCAGGCATCACCTGCTCCATGGTGGGCTCCTCTGCAGTCTGCAGGTGGGTCTCTGCTCCCCATGGACCCCCCTGTGCTGCAGGGGCACTGCTGACTCTCCATGGGCTGCACCGTGGGTTGCAGGGGAATCTCAGATCTGAAGCAAGTCCTGACCCTCCTTCTCCACCAGTCTCGGTGGCTGCAAGGCTGTTCCTCTCACACAGGACTGTAGGTGCCCAGGTTTTATCCCCCTCTTTTTAAATTTGCTTTCACAGAAGTTCCACGGCCAGGGCAGGTCCAGGAGCCAGCTGGAGTTGACTCTGTTGGACATGGGGGAAGCTCCTGGAAGTTTCTCACATCAGCCATGCCTGCAGCCACCCTGCTGCCAGAATCTGGCCACACAAACCCAGCAGTATGTCTGAAATAATTGTTTCAATTTTCCTATAGCTTTTAAGAGAATAATTTCTTTTAAGTTATATATTGATTTGTTTTTCTTCAAAAGTTTAAGTCATGGATTTCTGTTTAAATTTCTTCTGAATCCTTCTGAATCCAACATAACCATAGGTTAGTTCCAGTTGATCAAGAAAAAGACATAATCAAAATTAACTCAGTAATTAAATAGTCACTTGAGTTTAACTAATGCACTGTTTAGCATATAATCTGATCAATACTTCTTCAACTAAATCATTTGTTCTATCAATGGCAACTTTCCTCCTTCATTTCATGAATTTCAAGCCTTTTAAACACATGCAGGGAGTGTTCATTCCCTATTGAATCATAATAAGATTGTGATTTATTAATAAAAAACAATGTTGAAAGTAAAAAAAAGGTGAAACTTAAATCCACATCCACAGTAATAACAATTTCTGAATGCTGCAATATTCAAGCAATTTTGTTGAGTCTTAGTTCTCTTTGGTGCTTTGCAAGACATGCTCTGCCCTCTGCTGATTAAAAGGATAAGAAGACTAGTTACTTATTTTGTTCCAGTAAAAGAATAAATTGCATTTAAGTAGTTCTTTGGCACTATAACAACCCACTTCTGCTAATTTAAGTTAATGTAAAAGATCCACTTGGTTTACTCAGTGGACAGAATCATCTGAGAAATACTTATCATTGTGTATTAATGATGGATGAAATTCAATATTACTCAGTATTTCTTCCTCAGTAGTGCCCAGGAGCATGATGTGCCAAGCAGCACATATTCTTGCTCCCAGTTTTAGCAGAAACTAATTTCTTGCAAATTCACACCATCAGTACCTATGTAAGTGAACATAATTATCCTGAGAATTTCATGCTTTCAATAGCCTTCATATTGAAACATCTCCATGAACTAAAGAAATCTCATTGTTTCAGACCCAGAGAGAGAGATATGGAATGGATGAATTTAGTCAGACCTATGCCTAATAAGAACAAGGCAGTAGGGAGGCACAGCTTTCCTCTTAGTCCAGGACAGACTGTTTAAATTTGCTCTGTTGGCAGATTCTTTGCTCCTTCTTCTCTTGTCAGTTGGTTCAGTTCCTCAAGGCATCCCAGCTGTAAAATGCCACATGGGTTCTCACACATGGAGCTCCTGTGTCTGGTTCATCAAGAGCATGGCATTGGTTTGTTTGCATGAAGTTAAAAATCAAGGATGGGCTTGGAATAGACTGGGTGCTCACCCAGACATCTTTGGCCTAGAAACAGCTCAAACCAGAGATTTTCTTGCTGTTTCCAGTGAAACTCTATGTCAACCAGGCCAGGGAAAACTTTCCATACTATTTCAGATCTGGTATTTCTCCTGAACAGGAAATGCAAGCTTATAAGAAAATTGAAAGAAAACCAAACTAATTTTTTTTTTTAGTTTCTACATATGCTCTGATATGATTCTTACCTCAGCAGTTCAAATGCTAAAGCTACAAAGGCATAGCAGTTCCCAGAGTTACAATCAGTTTAAATGTTTTGGGATGAGATGTCTGTACTACAATCAGTTTGTACTGATTATTCCGCTTTTTCTGGATGCTGGTGAGGTCACACCTGCAATCCTCTGTTCATTTCTGGGCTCCTCACTGAAAAAAAGAATATTGAGGTGCTGGAATGTGCCCAGAGAAGGGCAGAGGAACTGGGCAAGGATCAGGAGCACAAGGCTGATGAGGAGTGCCTGAGGGAAAGGCTGAAGTTCATTGCAGTTTGAAGTTCATGCTCATGTGGGGACAGGGTTTAATGTTGGCTTTGGCAGTGTTATCATTTAACTAGATGATCTTGAGGGTCTTTTCCATCCTCAAAGACTTTGCAATACTATAATTTTGTAATTTAAAAGATGCTGCTCTGTTAATAGGTGTGAAAACAAAATGCATAGCTTTTTCTTATCAGTAACACAAGAGATTTTGAGCCTTTCTGAGACAGGAACACAGCTAAAACACATCTTTTGTTTGGTTGGAGATTTGGGGGCTTGTTTTGTTTGTTTGTTTGTTTTTGTTTTTCATAACCCACTGTTATGATATGTTATGTATGTAGACGGTATCATGCGCAGGAGAGTAGAGAACACTTCCCACGATGGGATATGTTCTGAGTGTCAAGTTTCCCTATGAAAAGATGCCTCCCTGGATGTTTTTCCGGGGTTTTTCCCGGTGGCGGCAGCGGGAGGCTGTGTCCGCAGGAGGGCAGCAGGACACCGCGCTAGCAGCCGGCTCCCGGCGGGAGCAGCCTCTCCGCTTTGAGCATCCCGCAAATCCCTGCCTTTTCCAGCCCCTTCCATGCATTCTGCTGGACCATTCAGCTTTTGCCTCCCGATCTTTCATTGTGATAGTCCTGGTTAGTGACGAGCTCGGTGGATGTGGGTAGCTTTAGGCCAATTTAGGCATGTTTGGACATGGTCTTTTTTTACACTTAAAGCCAACGCATTTCTGCAAAATCTGTTGGTTTAGGTGGCTTTAAAAGGACTTTGAGGGAAAACTCTTCCCATGTATCTCTAATATTGTTGCAATTAAAAAAAAAATAACAAATTCAAAAGGATGTTAAACCTCACACTTCAGCAATCCAAGTAATATTGAATCAACAGAAATTGTGATGATAGACATAGGAGGAGATGATATAAGGCCACGAGAACTGATCTGCAGGTGATCCTTCCTCTTCTCCAGAATGCCTGATACTGATGACTGTCAGATCAGATGGATGTGAGATCTGAATTACTGGGGCAAATTGAGCATTCCTGTTCCCAAGCCTGTTTTACAATCTGATTTAAGAGGTTGCTGTGGTTTACAGAAGTGAAACAGTCCATAGGAATCAGGCTAAGTAATCCTGAAGTTTCTAGACAGTGTTGTAGTACCTGTGCCAGTTAAAGAAAGGAATTCTCCAAAGTATGGGGCATGTTCCAGAGTGCTGAGGTTGCTTCTGCCTGGCAGGGAGTGGTGGCTCTGGGGCTTTTCTTTCCTCTGTTCACATTTGCTTCCTCCATTTTGAGCTACCAGGTCATCCCTGCTGGAACTGCTCCTCCTCTTTTTTTTTTTTTTTTTTTTTTTTTTTTTTTTTTTTTTTTTTTTTTTTTAATGCACGTACACTGGACAATATTTCATGTTATTGCCACATTTAATATGTTAACCAGGAAAGAAAATCCTGAGCTTTTCCAGGAAGTACACTGAACGTAGTGTTCCTGGCTGCTCTCCACCCCCTCAGTGTCTGATGCTGGAAATCAGATACAGACCCTCACTGTAGCCCTTCAGGTGAACTTTTCAGCAGTATTAACACATCGAACTAAAATAAAAAACAAAACAAAACAAACCCCTTTTACTTGCACAATATTTCCAAATAGGGATTAAGTCCCTAAATGCCTTTCAGGGTGTAGCTTTTAAGGTGTATCTGTGCAGAATTTAAGAGCTGTACACAGATCATCAATTTGGTAATGATCAAGCTAATCTTGAAACAGGAAGCAATCTAACTGAGTTCATTAGACTAAATACTTGTCCTAATGGATGCAATTAAAAAGCTTACAAGCCAGGCTGATACATCTGCTGGGCTCTGCGTGGGGCACAGCCTGTGGAAGTCTTTGCAGGTGGAGGCCATCTCAGAGTTTTGAGAGACCTGTCTGTGCTCCACTGCACCATGCAGATGGACTCTTGATTCTGAGTTTGAGGATCCTGATTTTAGCTTGTTATTTTACAGGTCAACTCCCACCTGTGATAAAAACTTCAGCCATTACAGTGCTGTTGTCTTTCTTTCATTATAAAACAGCCTTTATGGGTAGGTAATTGGAAATCGCCTAAAAGCAGAACTGTTAAAATTAGCAAATTTTTTTGTGCTTCAGTGAGCAGACAACATGAAGAAGAATGAAAATAGGAAGAAAAATATGTAAGGAAGAGACATTTCATAGATGGCACTGGGGCAAAGTTAATATGACAATGAGTTTTGATCAGGAGTCTTGTTATGTGGAATAGTATTTGAGAGAGACAATCAAAGAAAATAAGTGTTGCTGAGCTGCCATGTAGTCTTCAGCTTTTTTCACCTATTCTCTGCTTAATTTTTAATACCAAAACACAAGTGATGCCAAATTTTTATTCCCTTATGATCAGAAAAGTAAGATCTTAAAATACAGTTCATGTCTGAGATAATTCAAGTTTAAGAAGCTGCATATAGATCTATATAAATCTGTTTGTGCTTTTGTTTAAAAGGATAGCACTCCTAAAGTTAATAGTAGGTAGGTGCTTGGAAGTCAGGGACTGTCGATTAGCACTGTAAATTATTCCAGGCAAGGAAATGCCAAAAAAACCAGTTCCAGTAGGCCTGTGCATGTCAGGTTCTGAAGGGTAACTCAGCAGACAGACGAAAGGAGCTGCAAGTGAAGCCTGAAACCCCTTCCTGCCCACCCACCCGCCGGGTCTGGGGCTGTGCTGAGGTGCTAATTGAGTGTGAGCCTCCTGCCTGACACGCTGGCTCCAGAGAGAGGGAGATACACTACGCAGATGTATTTTGGGTTTCATTCAGCCATCCTATTATTTTATGAGTTATGAGGAAACATCGTAATTTTTAATCTAAGGGGAAAATCCGCTCACATCTGCTAGGCATTTGTCATCCGAATGAGAAAAGACAAATCTTTTCTTAGCAATAGCATGAAATCCCTTCTCCAGATTTCCCTCCAGCTTTAAAAATAGCCTTGTGCTACAAACACCGTCACATCAGACTTGGCATCAGCAAAATTCTGGAAGAAAGGAAGGAAGATTTGGTCAAAAAAGGGTCACTTTTACCCCAAAGCACATTTTCCTTCATATTCTTTCTACTTTTAGTGAGCAGAAAATAGGGAGAGGATAATCTTTTTCTATGAGATAAAGATAAATAAAGAGGTTTCAACCTACTCAGAACTGTAAAAAGAACAGCAGGATATTAAAAAAATTAAAATCCTTTTAATATTCATCAAGTGAACATATGTGATACCTTTAAATATTGTTCGTATTGCTCATGCTAGATTATAGAAACATCTATCCTTCAGAAAAGTGCACAGATATTTCAAAAGATTCAGTTGTCTGCTATTTAAATGATTCTCCAAAAACATACACCCCAGCAAAAACTTGCCACTGTGAGACACAATGAGTAACCTTCTACATGTTAGGTTTTTGTTCAGGACCAGTGTACCCATAAACAATCCACATTTTCACCTCAAATTTAACAAATATTTTTTGGCATATATTTGTGAGTACTGTGTTCTTACTGAAGCAGGATTGTTTTTCCCATTGCTTTGCAGCATGATTTTCACAATGTAATTCAGATATATCAGATTTATCTGATAACATTTTGGGGATTTTGAGGTTAAGCTTCCAATTAACAAAATCATATAATTCTATTTATAGAATTTGTATCTATATTCAAGAGTAGACCTTGCCACGCTCCTTCTCTCAGACAGACCATTAGGCTAACAAAGACATATTTTTCTGTCACTTCCTTTTCTGCAGTAGAGGCACTTTGATAAACAGCAATCATTCAGCCAGCTCTTGCCAACTAATGATAATTACATTTAAGATTAAGTATCATGAACTATTCTTTTATTTTAATTATAACTTAAGTGGAAAAGTTGTACTGGTGATTTTATTGCCTTTATTATTTACTTTAAGTCACTCACTTTGATATACATTGCAGCTGTCTGTTTCATTTATTAATTTCCTCCCTCTCATTTATTTTATGCTTTTTTTTACAGTTTTGGTTATCAGCTTCAATTACTCACTGTTATAACGAAAAACAGTAAGTACCACAAAAAGATTTTGGGGTGTGGGGGTGCTCACTGTTGCAACATCTGATTGTTCTGATGTCCTCAAAATATTCATGGCTGTGAGACAAATTTTGATTGACCTTTAAAAGGCCTGTGGAGATTAACCTTCCCTGGGTGGGGATGCTCAGATAAGTGAGCCTTTTCTCTTCTCCTCAACCTAGCTGTGTAATTCTGGATGAACAGACAGGGCTCCAGCTGCAATTTTCTTCCTTTGGAATGTACTCTTATATTTTTAATCATTTGATGTCAACCTTCCTTAGGAAGGGATAAAATTTTGGAGATATATAATATTTACTTTAAAATTTTGAGATCTGACTTTGTTTTGCTTTGTTTTTTTCTTTAACTAAAGAATAGAAAAGGCATAATAAAGATAAATAATCCAAACTTTTGTTAATATATAATATTAATTTTAAATTGCAAGTGAAATGACTGAAGCAGGCTTACAAGTCAAAAATTATCTGACTCTCAAGAGTACAAATGTGTCTATACTGTAGAGAAGTACAATCCATAATGCTCCAAATATTCTGCAAGAAAAAATGCTGATCTTTTATTTACAATTACAGTATCAAAGGAATTTTTTCAGCCTATTTCTTATTGTAACAATTATATATAGAGATATACTTTAGCCAAAAAATATTTCTGTTGGAGTGGATTTCAGAAAAGGAGGCAGTTTCTTGCTACAAAATAAGAATAATCTAAGTTTCATTTCATCACTTGTGCCTGGAGATATACGCATTTATTTTCATGTTCTTTTAATGATATTGAATAGGTAAAAATTATAACCAGGTGAGAATTATTGTCTTGTTTCCATCTGGAAAGCATAAAATATGATTTAATTTAAGGAACTTACTGATACTACTTTTATTCTTTACTTCCTTCCTACCATTATGAATATAGGGACTTTTACAATGCAACATTGTATTTAGCTTGGATTTGAATTTACAGTCACAGCATACATATTTTCTACAATAAAAAGGAAGATATGAGATAATATTCAGGAATCTATTCAAAGTGTGCCGTTTGTATGGAACAAAATGAGAAGCGATGTTCTTGACAGGTTTCCCATCAATATTCCATATAAGAACATTGACAGGCAATGTGATGCCTTCTGGTTTTGACCTGAAGAGTGTGCTAAATAAAGCCTTTTAGTTGCCTTATAACTCTGCCTGACCAGTGAAACAAAAGGGGCCTAAAAGGATATTTGCAAGTCCTACAAATACTGTGGTGGGCTGGAACAGTGACTGTACTGAGCTGCAGGGAGAATATCACTAGGACCCTGTTCCAGAGGTGGCAGAGAGCCACAGTCTTCACATGGACACATGACATTAAAAGTATCAGAGGCTGCTGGATCCTTTTCTGCAGAAAGACTCTTCCATTGCTAGTGGTAATATCAAGTGAGCACTGCAATATTTTTTTTTTTTTTTTTGATTCTCACGCTCTTCAATTAGGTTAACAATGAGAGAGCAAAGAATAGTATAAATATTGGAGATGGGAATGGCATCTTGCTATTGACATAAATTTAAAATGAAATTAAGAGCATTCAACTCAGATGTATTACACTGAAGTCATTGTATAACTGCTTAATTAACGGGCTTGAGAAGGTAAGAGTTATACTAAAGCAGGCCCCTTAACCACAGTATAATGCTGTTTTCTCATCCTGAAGTGTCTGGAATAACGTAGGGCTCTGTTCTTGCACAATGCTAATAAAATCTGTCTGCCACGGGATGAAACAAAAGGGCAAGTAAAAGGTGCAAAGCCTAATGGGATAATGTTGGAGGGTTGTGGTGGATGGAAGGACCCAAATCAGGTATACCTGGTGCTTTGTATTTGAAATAGCCCTCGGGTTGTGTATTTCCCAAATGTCCCCCCCACTCTCTGGGAGAGGGTCAGCTGGCAAAGGCTGAGCTGGGGAGCACACAGACAGGGAGCAGTCTGGAAAATCTGGATAATGGCAGGCCAGAGCTTCAACCTGGGCCTGTACTAGCACAGACATAGCCTAAGGGCCTGATTAACTCAAAATAAATCTCTCTGATGTGTTGAATTTGCTAGGTGAAGTAGGCCAGATGACTTCAAGAAATGTTGTGATATCACAGAATGTAAGCGATGTCTCTGGTGCCTTCAGGTCTCCGTCTGTGTATTCAGTTTTTCATTAATTTTTCTGCTCTGTACTAGTAAGTTTTAGTTTGCACACTCAGGGATGCTGCAAAATACGCATGAAGTAGGTGCTCTTGTGGCTTAACTGTGTGTTGTGTTGTGGTGGAAAAGGGATTTGATAATGCAAATGGATTTCTCAGTCCTGAGCCTCTAAACACTTACGTTGTCTGATCCATAGCAGGCCCTTGAACCCCCATCCTAATTTACTTTTCTTGCCATTTGGTTATTGTGTATGTGCATGACAGAACTTCCCTTCTGCATTGAGTCTGATCTGTGACAATTTCTTAGAAATATGGGAACTCTGAGGCTGCTTCTTTTCTTGGGAGATGGTGTGAGGGAGCAATTTGAGAAAGCATCACGAAAGAGGTATATTTGAAACAAACTAATTCTGGGTGAAAGAAAGGATTAGAGAAAATTATCTGAATGATTTTCAGGCTGATGATTACGTGAAACTACCCTGTTCTGTCTCAGCCGTCTTGCTTCAATTTTTATGGGAAAAAAATGAGGTGACAACAGAAAGAGTGCAAGTTGCAAGAACCATTTCCCCCCAATACTTTAAGAGCAAAGAGAAATGTCTGCAGTAATGCTTATTGCAGAGAGGAAGGGGAAAAGAAAACTAAAAAGCATGTCTATAAAAGTGTGGAATAATGGTCCACATTTAGTGGTGAATGTATTGAATTGGTATCAGAATCTAATTTTCACTCCCTTGAAAGTAATTAACTTATAAACTCACTATGGTTATAGAGACAAGAAGAGCTAAGACTTTTAAATACATCCCATTCTTAGAGTATTTTATTTTGTTTTCATCCCTGTCTTTTGATTTTATCTACAAAGTACTTGAAAGCTTATTTGCAAAGCATTTAAGAGCCTCTATTCTGAAAGTTTAAGTAGCCTTTCACTGGCTCTGTGCTGAGAGTGAATTCATTTGCTATTGGTACCAGGCCCAGAGATGTGCAGAAGTTTTTGAAGCTGAGAAAACCTACTGCTTGCAAGAAAAATCAAATGGAAATCCCTTCCATGCCCAGCTTCCACAGAAAGAGAAGCCTTGGCTGTAAGAAAACCCAGCCCCTTGCTATCTAAACATCATCCATCATTTTTAGCAGGTCTGCCTCTGTGATAATTTGAGTCAATTCTTTTATCTGCAAGTCCTTTAGTACTATTCATGACACCCAGAAGTGTTTGGAACTTGCAGGTGATGGATCTGGAAGGTACTGACTGGTGACCCAGGCCTCTGTAAGCAGTGAGTGGATGGAATGATCATGAACAACACTGCTTTTGCTCAGACAGTAATGCTGAAAAGGACAAATCCTATTTGCTTTGACTTACCATTAGAGTCAGTGTCTCTGACTCTATTAATTTTATTCAAAAAGTAAAAATTGATTTAGTAGGACAATCATATTGATTATAGACAAGAGGGTTTTGTTCTTCATCATTTCATGAAAAAGAAATCTCTCCAAGCAGCCATCCCAACTCCTTCATTGCTAGGATTCAATTTTATGTCCTAACAGAATTTTCCTGTTCTAATGAAGGTATATTGCTTCTGTTGTCTTGCTTCAAGAGACAGAGAGCTGCAGCTTTCAAACAAATCCAGCTGGGTCTGGGTCTCAGAAAGTTTTTGACATTGCAAGAATTTACTAATTGAACCTGACTGAGCATAAGACCATTAAATCCAAATGCATGGAATGAAATTCAGACACCCTGTAAGCACACAATACTTTGACACATTCCAATAATGCATATTTTCTACTTGATTAAGTCAGAATCTTGCCATGAATCCTCTATAATGTTTTTTTTGCATTTCTTTTTTGTTACATATAAATAAAAAAAGGTTTGTATGTTTTAAAAGTTAAATTTGAAGTCTTGAGTCTCATGTTCCTTTTTCTTGTCCATTTCTCAACATATCCCTCCAGTGAGGCCCTTATTTTATGTTCTTCAAGTGCTCATTTGCTCTAATTTTTGTTTTCCCTCCAAGATATTAAGACCAAGAAAAAAAGGGAATTAACGCTAAACAGTGTTATTAAACTTTGATTGTCTGTAAATTTTGCTCCTTGCTGTCCTAGGTTAAAATGTAAGATGTGCCCAAAGTATGTATTCTATCACCATCTTCATGAGCTGTTGAAACCAGGTGGGGCAGTGTTTCCCTTATCTGCTGCTAATGGCTCATCAATGCCTTGCCACATGACTCATAGATAACGCCCCCGGGAGCTATCTCTGTTTAATGGGCCATCAAGGACCCATCACATGACTCAT